>JACSZP010034162.1:0-10152 GCA_016161895.1 Pinna nobilis
TTTGTTTTTTTTGTTTTTTTTACTGTTTCATCCGAAAGAAAGGGACAACCGACCGCGACATGGCTTGGGCACAAAAACCGGGACTCGCCTTCAGACGTCGGACACACCAACCACTAAGCCATAGCGGCCCCAACCTCTATTACTACTACAATTACTACACACACGTGTAGTATAAAAAAAATACACAAACGGTGGTATCTTGTAAGATAAATACCAGTCTTAGCTGCAGTTTCTTTAACATCATCGCATTTCTCATGAACCTCGTCTTCTGAAAGAAAAATCATAAAACGAGTCAGGAATTAAAGATTAAATCACATATTAAACCAAACTCATTTTACAGTTGTAGTCCAAAATGCAAAGTATATCACACGTAAGCATGAATAAAGGGGTCTCTGAAAACCCATATGTGAGATCAGACGCAAAGTACAATATTGATTTCTCAAGATCCTTGAACAATGTTTTAAATCAAACATGTACAGTGATAAAGCAAATTTGAAGGATTCTATCATGTGTTAGCTTCTTATGTCAATTAACGTCCCTCTCGAGAAACTTTAATGAAGACATCACCGTGTGTGGGTGAAGGTTGACAAATTTTGATTATGCTCGGCACTAATAATCGCAAAGTGGGATGGGTTCTTTAACGACTACTTTTGACACGGGATCTATATGGTTTTTTGTTTACTGTTCCCTCCGAAATACAGGGACAACCAACCGTGACGTGGCTTGGACACGACACAAACAACAACTACTACAATACTACACACACAATTCACACGTGTAATATAGAAAAAATACACATACGGTGGTCCCTTGTAAGATAAATACCTTTCTTATCTGAAGTTTCTTTCATCGGAACAACGTCATCGCAATTCTCATGAAAAACCTCGTCCTCTGAAAGAAATATCATTAAAGGAGTCAGTAAGATGCAATGTATATCACGTGGAAAGGGGGCTTCTATATGAGAGAATAGGTGTCAAGGACAACACTGATTTCTCAGGACCCCTTAAACAATGTTTTAGAGATACATCATTTTTCATCTTCACAGAATTAAACTATTGAAATATCACGTTTGTAACAGCATATGATTAGAGGATGTAGCTGATAAAATACAAAAAATATATAAATATCGTCTGATACATTGTATACACGATTACGGATTGTACACATTTCCCATCATTTTAACAGACAACGCCGATGCCTATAAGTAGGTCGAATTACGCGAACAAAACATGTCCAGCATGGATATTGAAACATTGATTTGACCATTTTAATGAGTAAATCGCTTAATTATATCCATTTGTACACAATTCCGTGGTTATCTCGTGTACGACAATGTTTTGCTAAATGAGTCCAAGTGTACCTCTAAATGGACTGTTGGGTTCTATCATGTGTAATCTTCTTATGCTACGGATTTACCCGGAATTTTAGTTTTGTGATTCGTTTTGCAATTCTTTATCTTACAAAGTTTTTTTTTTAAATAACAGTCCTCTTAAAAAACTCAATGGAATTGGAAACGGCGTTTACTTTTTCGATTTATAAATTTGTTGCTATATAACGGCTTTTGTCCGGTATTAATTTTACAAAACATTTAATTTATACCTGATAACACTCTTCTGAAAAGAGATTTGACATCAGACCCTCGTTTTATTTTTGCCACATTTGTTTCATTATCACGACAACATAAGTCTTGAGGGTTCCCAGCACAGCTACATTATCAGAGAGTATTCGGTTATGTTGTTGTCCTGGACATATGTGATATGGACAGGGAAATGACAACACTTTGCGTACGATGTATAGTGCTTGTGTCTAAAACTTAATGAAAATAATAATATCATTTTTATGTAGTTCTACAACCAACAAATAATTAATTAATGTAATGTAATCTAATTTCAAATTCATACTAGCACGGCTAAATGTAGCGTAGGCAAAGCGTTGCTATTTTCCAGTTCCCAAGTTTAACCATATAAACAATTACCGAGTTGGTCAGAGATCACCTGATTGTCCTCACTGCCACACCGTTCCTCCTCTGGGATTCCTTGGCCACCTTGAAGGTAAAAGAAGGCATTTCAAATTGTAACTGTCAAATTAGCAAGGTAGTCATGCAGAGGCTCCGTTTTTTGAGACAAAATGCTAGGTTTCTAAGTTTTTATTATTATTTTTTATTCTTTTTAGCAATTTATTAACTTATAATTATACAAGACGAGGTAAATAGAAGAATAAGAGACAACAGTACAGCCGTACTAACAGTCATGTGTTGAGTTCAGGTGCTCCGGAAGGTAAGCAACTCCTGCCCCACGTGCGCTCATCACCGTGTCGCCTATATTTCGAATCCGGGGAAATTCATTTCAACTCTCATCGAATTTCGTTTCATTTTAAATTGTCATTTTGTTCAAGGATACATAATATGAAATAAGGCAAACCTTGGATGCGAGCGTAGCTTTAATTTAGTCTGGCTTTAGACGTTAATAAAGTATTCACTCTTCACCGACTTCACTGTCTTCAGTAAATAATACTAAAATACAGTAGAGCAAAAAGGCCAATAGATTCTACTTAGAGGTGCATGTTTTACTTTTAGATTTGAGCCATTTGAGGGGCTTTGAATAAAATTGTCTAGGTTAAATTGATGTAAAAATATCACTCTAGAATATTTCACTTGTAGTTGTATATGATCCGTGCATCACACATGTTGAATGTCATTGGCACGCTTCAGTTAAAACATTACTAGGCTCAATCGTTACTCTTTTAATACTGAGGGTCACAATGATCAGTGAGTGTGAGAGGATTAAGTGTGAGAATGAAAAAATGTTGGTGATTTTTTTGGTTTTGACCGTCATCCTAAGGACAATATATAAGCCACTTCCATAGAGCGGACTAGTTACAGCTGCACCGAAGATAATTTTGACTTTTTTGGCCCTTCTTCTGTCAAAATAGTAAAATACCTTCTTCGTTGCAGCTGTAACTAGAAGCGGACTCGAACCCACAACCTTAATCTAAACGCAAGCATGCTATCTTCGAGCCACAAAATGTAAAATGATAACAGTAATGCGTATTTAATTGATATTTTTAGCGTTAAGGTATTAAGTAAATCTGACCTTATTAAGGTATTCAGTTCAAGTAGTTTAGAGTCACAGGCACTTGTTTCTATAAATTAGGGTTGAGGATAACATACTGTAGGATTTCAATTATCATACATATACACATGCATATCAAGGGTTTTCCCCTGTACATTTTATAGTAAATATATTCCTTGACATGCACTCATCCAGGTTTTTTTTTTTTGCAATGTTCAGGGCTGGGGGTGTTTAAGATAATTAAACAAAAACAATAATCATGATCAATTAATCCTGACGGTACATGTACATTATTAAAAAGTTACTTGTTCATGCAGCATTTTTCTCACTTTGATAATGTTTATCAAGTATTAAACATTTGTTTATGTCCTATAATCTTACATATCTTTACCATTGTAAATGAATGTTGTCCATTCTGACATTTGTCTTGCAATTGGGCATGAAAATAGCCAGACCCACAAGGAAGAGAGATGTAGATGGTGTATAATTTACGCCCATACATGGGCCACTGTGGCCGAGTGGTTAGTGTGTTTGATTTGAATTGCCCGTCCCTGTCTTTCATATGAGCTGAGGTCCTGTGTCACAGAAGGTGACCCCTGCTCTACGGCTAGCAGTGCCGAGCAATGCATAGGCAAAATCTGTTGCACGTGTCACAGTAGGTGTTGGCACGTTAAAGAACCCTCCCTGCTCTACGGCCATAAGTGCCGAGCATACGCAAAATTTGTCGCCCTTCACCGGCACACGGTGACGTCTTCATATGAGTGAAATATTTTTGAGCGGGACGTTAAACAACAATACAACAACAACAACCTTGTTAGACTTAGTTATATGTTTAGATATTTGCAGAAAAAATATATTTATATTAGGCTTCTGCACCAATAACAACACCAATCATTGATTGACCTCGAAATAAAATGTCAAAACAGTATCCAAATACTTTGTATTACCAAAATTTGTTTATGTTAATTACTTTAACGTAAAGATAAATCTTATTCGCGGAAAACATGAAAAACAAATGTTTATGTAATTAATCCGACAAGGTTTGGCCTTGAAATCAAATACTAGTCGGGCCAGGGTTCCATGTGCGAATCCTATAATTTGCAATTGCTTGTTTGGTTGTATTGTTTGTTACCGTCCCACTTTGACAATCTCATCCGAAGAAAAGGGACAGCCAGCCTCGGCACGGACTCGAATCCGCAATCTCACGATTTGTAGCCGAACGCCCTTAACACTAACCAAAGCGGCTTCTATAATTAACAATAACAAGTATGTTTCTGTATGTATTAGAACATAAAAGCATAAGACAAAATGATAAAAAAAATTATACATGTATTTGATAATTGCAAGGGGTTTTCAAAATCATTTATATGCTATACAAGAAGTGGTTAACATATTCAGAATCTATCGGGCAAGCGAGTCTACATCGTCACATTTACAACATCGGAGTTAAAATAATCAACAACAACAGAAATAGAATGCCAAACATTACAGAGTCAAAAACCGGAAAAATGGTTATGTATTAATCTAGCCTTCAGCAAAATAGCTATATAGTCATTTCCCCCTATAATATAGCCAATTTCCCCCTGTAATGTAGCAGTATCCCCCGGCAAATACCTACATGTTCAGCATACCCTTCCCTGGAAGCAAACTCAGTTAAACCTCGACAAGTCTATCACCCCAAAGGAATAAAAACGGGATGCTCTTTTATAGGGGTACTAGGGGTGTTAATTTTTCACATTCCCGTTTTCACCGAATTTGATTTTACTGTTAATACATTTCCATGACTAAATTTGAAAACAAAAATTGCACAATGATTATACATTGGCTTTTACTTAGAGAAAGGTATATGAAAACAAATTTTAAACAAGGGAAATAATTGTCATTAAAATTATTTCGAGCCTCTACTTTTATTTACTTACTATGCCAGCGAGTTTAGGTTTGGTTCATGTTTGCAAATAAACAAACAGGTGTGCTGTTTGGTTTCTAAATTCAAGGCATATTTGAAAAGACTGCATACACCAACCGTATTCTTAGATGTTATTTTGATTGATTGATTGATTTATTTATTTATCTATTTATTTATCTATTTATTAATCTATTTATTTATCTATTCATTTATTTCTTTATCTAAATTTTGCTCAGATTCTTATATTTTTTTAAAATCTTGTTCAATATGTTTGCTTCATTTTTAATGAATTTGTGAGCAACAACAATGTACATGTTTGCGAAAACATGGATGCCCATGAAATTATACGAGTATTTTACTGCTATTATTTCCTGTGCTTTGACATTTTTGAATTGGGGCCTCCGTGGCCGAGTGGCTAGCGTGTTCGACTGCGAATCGAAAGATACGGGTTCGAGCCTCGTAGCGCCACTCCGCGGTTGGACGTCTTTTTCCCTGTCTTTCAGACGAGACAGTAAAAACCGAGGTCCGTGAAGTGTTGGCATGTTAAAGAACCCTCCCTGCTCTATGGCCAGCAGTGCCGAGCATAGGCACAATTTGTAGCCCTTCACCGGCACACGGTGACGTCTCCATATGAGTGAAATGTTCTTGAGTGTACGTTAAACCACATCACCATACCATACATTTTTGAAATAAACTTTGTACTAAACACGAAGTGTATTCATGGTGCATATATTTTTTTTAAATTCAAACGTGCCATGACAATTTAAACATAGTCTTTTGTTTTATATCGAGAACATATGAGAAACAACAAAGTTTATTATATTCAAAATGTTCTTTTAGAAACTTGTGAACTAAGTGAACCTGATTAGACAATTCTCTATTTTTGCAAGCAAAAATATTACAGTAGTAATTTTAAGTAGAAACATGACTAGGGGACTGGATACATAGTTATCCCCCTTAAAGATGACAATATAGCCATTTGTCCGGGGGATGACTATTTGGGGAAAATGGCTCTATAACACTACTCCTCCTGAACTATAAGTCGTATAAACATTTTACTACCACAATGTGTTCAGTATTATCTTTGGTTGATCTAAAATGAAAGTCAGCCTGGTTCGACAAATAGGGACCATTTTTGGAGACTTTGTAAAATGTCCTTATTTAACTCTATGTAAATCTTGTCATTGCTACTCCACAATACTGCAAATTCACTTCTAGACTTCATAATTGTTTTCAGTATAACATGTAGTTAGCCCGGCGAAAATTAAATCAGGCCTTGTCCAGTCAAAAGGGACAATTTCAGGTGCCAAAAGAGAAAAGAGAAAATAAAAAATATCGCTACTCCCCCTGAACCATTAGTCTTACAACCATTGGAGTACCACTTATGTATTCAGTTTAATTTCTAGTTGGTCTAAAATGAAATTCAGCCCGGTTCGACCAATAGGGATCTTTTTTAGGGACTTTGTCAATTTTCCTTATTGAGCTCTATGGAACCTTTTTATCGCTCTTCATCCTAAGCCATACAAATGCAACGTATTCACTTTTAACGTTTATATTTGTTTTCATCATAACATATACGTTGTCTAGAATGAAATTCAGCCTTGCCTTATGAAAAGGGTAATTTAAGGGGCTGAGACCACACAATGTTGTCAACGCCACTTCTCCCGAACCACATGTGTTACAAACTTGGGACTAATACTAATGTATTAACGATATTGTCTAGTTAGTCTGAAATGAAATTCAGCCTTGATGTATCAAAAGAGGTCATTTAAGAGGTAAAAATTAACAAAACGGTTTATCGCTATTTCATCTGACAAGTCAATCGAACATGGAACCACAATTAATGTATTCGATATAATGTTTAGTTGGATTTAAATGATATTTAACCCAAATAAAGATGATTGTTATCACTACTCCTCGTTAACCATACTTCGTATTCACTTTGAGATTTCATATGTGTTTTCAGCATAACTTGTAGTTTTACTTAGATGAAGTTCAGCCGTTTCCCAATTGAAAACGCCATTTAAGGGACCAAACAGTCAAATCTTGGGATCGCTACTCCTTTTGAACCACAAGTCATATTAACATGGGGCTATCTAGCACTAATGTATGAGGTATAACGTCTTGTTGGTCTAAAATGAAAATTAGTGTGGCTGGACTAAAAGTTACCATTTTAGGGACTAAATCAAATTTGCCTATTTGTGAACATTGGTATTCAGACATCATAAATGTATAAAGTATAACGAGTATTTGGTCTTTTGAATGCAATATTTTCGGACCTCATTGGACAACTTTAGAAACTTGCCAAATCTTCAAATCTCTTTATCTAATTCTTCATAAATCTTGTTATTGCCACCCCTTTTTGTAATGTCTATTGATTTTCAGACTTCACAGATATATCAAGCAGATAATGTAGTTTGTCTAAAATGAAATTGAATCTGGTCTGACCCATCAGGGTCATTCTAGGAATTGTTAAACGAAACGTCTTTCAACACAGAGCAATGTTTAACACTAATGTATTCAGCATAATGTCAAATTTGTCTGAATAAATTTTGTTTTTACTGCTCTTCATTTATCCATGCATGTACCAGTAGAGCTACAAGATCTGTTGGACTCTGGTATCTACGTTTTTCCTGTTATATCGCAATTGTGGCTTCTAGTGCCTATCCTCAGATTTTGATATTATGGGTTCAAGAATCGTTCGGAATATTTAAAAAGTGGCTAAAATTCGATTCGATGATAAAAATGTCCGTCACCAACAGCTCGCAATGCATTGAGAGGTATAAAATCGGAGAATTAAATATTTTAGGGAAATTACAACTGTTCGTCCTTTCTCTTTCCAGGGATTTTGGTTACATTATGCTGTCACAGTGCAACACTTGTTTATGGTAAGCAAAATCTCAACTTGACTCTCTAATCAAAAATCAATTCCTTAGATATCAATTACGCATGTATTCTTAATTGAATGAACATATAACTGCCTGGAAATTATAGAGCAAAGAGACAGAGCACTCGGCGTTTTAGAACATACAAAAACCGTATAAATTTGATATTCGACTATTGATTGAACGCTTCGAGCCGAGTATTGAAGTAGGTGCGCAAAGAAATTATTTTTTTCTCTGACTATATCGGACTGTATATTCAGGGACTGGTCAATTTATATCGACGATGTATTTTTTTCCACGCGGCTTTTGCAAATTGGCAGAATCGGTGGAAGAGAAGTGATCAAATATATTAGCATAAAAATGTTTTACATCTAAAGATGTCCAATTTTATATGGTAGCATCACTAGGGTAAGGTGTCCCTTTTTATGCTAAAGTGAAAATTCGGGCGTCGGTGTTCCAGCGCGACCGATAGAGCCTTCTCGTCATGGAATGCGTTTTAGTGTTACGTCCCAGAAATGGTCACCAAACTACATAAAACTGATACGTCTGACACACGAGTCACAAAAGGTATACAGTCAGTAGCGTTGGCATTCTGACCGAGGATCTTGCAATAAGAAAATTTTCGGCCTGATAGGTATCAAGACTTCTGACAGTAAATCAGAAGCACACAAGGCACACATTATCACTTGCTAATTTTAACCTTGTTGAGGAAGATCCTGCCAGCTTTCTTAAAAGATTTGTCACTATGAATGAAAAATGAATCCATCATTTTACCCCAGAGCCAAAACAACAACCAAAACAATTGAAGCACACTGACTGTCCACCGAAAAAGAAGACAAATATTGTTCCATCAGCAGGGAACATAATGTCCTCGGTTTTCTGGGATGCAGATATGGTATTCTTCTGAAAGATTATCTTTAAAAGGGACAAAACATTATTGGCACATACAATGCTTCTATTCTGACGCAATTGCAGGAAAATATCAAACTTAAGTGCCAAACGAAAGCTCACTAACGGGTTTCGTTCCATAAGGGTACTACTCATGTTGACAAGTCTTTCATGGCTTCTATTCACGATCGTGGCTTTAAATTGATCCGCCTTTTTCACCTGCTCTCGCTCCATCAGACGTTTCTCTATTTCCACAACTGAAAACAGCTAATTCAGGCACCCACATTCAGTCCGATAATGACGTAATACATGTAGACGATGACTTTCTGAACAGCCAAGAAAAGAAATCTTATAGAAGTGGCATTGAAAAAGGAATTATGTTGAAAAATAATACAATATATCCGACTAAATTCAAATCCTTCAATATGAGGCTCACAACATATCAGTCAACCCTTGTGGGTTGTTTCCTCGGCACTACCTTTCGGCACATTTGCACAAATTCTGCTTCAATCTATTTAACAAAAATGTCTTACTATGATCCTGATATTTTTCTCATCTAAATGTCACCAAAATAGCGCTGTTAAGCATAGTGCAAGGGAGGCAACTCTTTTTATCAACCATCTAAATTGTTGATTCCTTCTCTAGAATTCAACGACTAGATTTGAATTAAACCAAAATTAACCGAACTATTTAAAATTTACTCACTGATGAATCGAGGTCCCTTGCCACAGTAAGTGTTGGCACGTCTAAGTACCCTCCCTCTTCTACGGCAATAAAAACCAAGCAAAGAAAAAACATGTAGTCCTTCTCAGGCACATAGCGACGTCTCAATATAGTTGTTGGTTGTTAAACAACTATCCAGTGCAATAATTGCATTTTTTATAAAAACTGATAAAACAGTTATCATTCAAAATTATCAACTGGATAAGGAACAAAACTTGCAATCATTTTTCGTCCGTTACTTGACCAAACATACATATTGTAATAACAATATATGCAACTGAAAAATAGCAAATGCAGAGACATGCAGGAAAGAAATTGCTATTTCAAAAAAATCAAAAATCGCAGATACGCAATGTAGAATCTACTTAATTTATCGGAGTCAAGTTCTGTTAATTTAACAAGATCAGTGTTAATGAAAAACGCTATGCCGCCCAGACAATTTTTACACAATATGAAACTATTTTTCTTTTTCATTATTCATGTATGAAAGATTTATTTCCAAAATAAGAAGATTGGAAAATAAACTATTGAACATATCAACATTTACATAAAGAAAGGAAAGAGCAAAAACAAGAAGTCGAAATGAAAACAAATATCAAAGATATCAAACTTTCAAGTTTTGTTGAAATCTCTTGAATTAATAATCTTATTCATTTATATATTACACATTTAGAGAAAT
>JACSZP010034167.1:0-17995 GCA_016161895.1 Pinna nobilis
CTCTCTCTCTCTCTCTCTCTCTCTCTCTCTCTCTCTCTCAAAAACAAATGCATTTTTATTTGAAAAATAGTGAGACAGATAGACTGGCTTAAAGTTAAAGTAGGCCTACTGGTATTATGCTCACTGCCAACTTTGAGCAACACAGTTTATCAGGAATGATAATTTTGTGTTTGTGGAACTCCTGAAAGATAAGGCAGTTTGACTAGCTTACGTTGTAGTTTACTATTGTGACGTTGAACTTCTTCAGCCTGAATGTGTACAAAATATGTCTGTGTAAAACAGAAGGATCTTTGAGATATCCTATTAAGTTATTTATATATACATGTCTGTGTGAAATAGAAGGAAATATCTTATTTGCCCTCTGACTGTGAAGGCAAAAGGGAAGAAAATAAAACGAGAGCAAAAATTTCCCTGTATAACGTAAAAGATCGTCATTGTTCTGTAGAGTTTGTTTCTTCCTCTTAATGCATCTTCATCTATATTTAATGGATTGTTCAAAATGCAAGGTTGAACATGATTAATATACATGTAGGTTTAGTGCATTTACGTTAGAGATATGGATGGATGTGATGGTAGATAAGTACATGTAACAAACTGAAATTAACTGATAGTGCATACAGCAGATGAATTTCAGCTTATAAATCCAAGCAAACAAATTAAATTTTTATGGTATTTAATGGTAGAAGTACACTACCCAATATGCTGTTAAGGTTTCGATGGCATCACCATACAAACGAATGATCATTAGGTGTGATGTTAAATAACTATAAAACGCCATACCTGATGTGCTGTAAATACAAATATGTAAACATAAAAGTTCTTTAAGCTCAAGTGCATCCAGTAACTTTAGTAGATGTATACATATCTTGCAATGTACAATAACAGTTGGAGCTTATATTTGCTTCCACAAAAATAGAAAAAAGCTTTTAACCACTACAAACAGTTGTAGATAGTTATTTGAACCGTCTTGATTGTGTGGGTGATGCATTATACAAATGTAAATAGCTGTCGGCAATCCTCGTTAAAGAAATAAAGCATTACATTACATTATGAATAACTTTCTGAAATACAGTGGACTTGGTTTATAATGAAGCGAAAGAGAAAGTATTTTTGACTTTGTTATAAGCATCCTTCGTTTTAAGCATCAGGATTTATTACATATACTGGTATAGATAAATAGTCATTCTTTTCAGGGGTTTTATTCCTCTTTGTTTGTTATAGCACTGAAGTCGCTTTAAGTTAATTTGTTATAAACCGACTATACTGTAATATATCATACTCTAAATGCATACATGTTCATGTGATAACTGAAGTTAATGTCAAAAATTTTCTACAGAATTTTACTGATATTAAATAAAGATGAAGTGACAAGTGTTTCACAAATTTTCCTTGACACTTGGTCTCTCATTGGTTCCATCTTTCACTGGTAAAATCTGACCAAGACCTTATGACTGAAAGATTGCCGGATGTGGGACAAAGCAAAACACAAACAATTCTAGGTTCAGAGGTGTTCCATGTTTTGGTGCTTCCATCTCTGTGCTGTACAGTCTAGTTTATTGAGGTCAATACACAATGTTTGACTTGAAGGAAAGAATGAACTTGTTTGGGGTTCTTGAAGGTCTTCATATCTTATGTCTGTAGAAAATAGTGAGCCTATCTCAATTTTTGGCTGGATTGTGAAACAAAATCCAGCTAATGAAATGGTGAAGTCTGTTTGTCCGTCCGTTCGTCCATCTATGTCAACAATTTGGTTTAGCTCTTGCGTTTAGATCCATTATGTGAAGGCCAATCGGTCATTTCTCTTTGAACCTTCACATGTAGATAAACCTTGATGAGTTCTACCCATCTCAACCTTTATTTTTGAGTTTTTGTGGGGGGATAAAAAAAAATAATTGGGTTGGACTGTCATTGTGAACAATTTTGTTTAGATCCATTGTGGGGGCCTCCTTGGCCAAGTGGTTAGCATGTTCGACTTCGAAATGAATGATCCGGGGTTCCATTCCAGCAGCGCCACTCTACGGTTGACCGTCCCTGTCTTTCGGATGAGACAGTAAAAACCGTGGTCCCTTTTCACAGTACATGTACATGTAGATGTTGATACGTTAAAGAACCCTCCCTGCTGTACGGCCAGCAGTGCTGAGCATAGGCAAAATTTGTTGCTCTTCACCAGCACACAGTGACGTCTCCATTTGAGTGAAATATTCTGGAGTGGGACGTTAAAACAACAGTACCTGTACAATACAAGATCCATTGTGGGAAGACCATAGGTCATATCTCTTTGAAACTACATATGTAGAAAGACCTTGATGAGTACTATGCATCATAACCTTTATTTTGGAGTTTTTGGGGAGGGATAAAAAAATGATGGGGGTTGGACTGTCAGTATGAACAATTTAGTTCAGCTCTTGCATTTAGATCCATTGTGGGAAGACCATAGGTCATATCTCTGAAACTGTGTACATGTAGATAGGCCTTGATAAGTACAACTCATCACAACCTTTGTTTTTGAGTTTTGGAGGAGTGAACAAAAGAATAATGGGGGGGGGGGGGGTTGGACTATCAGTGTCTACAATTATGAGAATACCATAGATGGTATCTCTTTAAAACTTAACCTTGATGAGAACTTTTAATCACAACTTTTGCTATTTTGGAGCTGGATCAAAGAAGTAATGATGGGTGAAGATTAGGTTTACATATGTTCTATAGGAGCCTATGAATAATCTTTAATATTTCATTATAACTTGAATTAGAACAGTTTAAAGGACTTTAGTAATTTATTTACTTGTTGAAATTCAGAGAGGGATCAGACTAATAATTTGGGGATGGACTGTAATAATAGGGGATTGACTTTCAGAGTTAGCAATTTTGTTTAATTTCTGTCAAAGCCCCTCAATCCGGCCATACTGCTTTAGCGGTTTCTTGTCTACATGTATTACGTTTTATGGTATGATACGAATCAGGTATCATATTCACAAAGAAATTTAAGTCTAAGTCCATAGTTGACCTTGATTCTGAGACTGATTAAGGCACCTGTTATGTAGTATTTCCCAAGCTAAAAGTAAAGCATAAAACTTTTATTAAAGTAGTTTTCTGTTTGTTGTAGGACTCAGTGCTCCTGCTGGAAATGTCTACTACCCATCACATGCCTCTGTGCAGTCAGGTCATAATACTCTGACTAGTAATTACTCATTCAAAGATGAATCAAAAGACTTGCGAAAATCTAATGAACATCAGAAAAAAATAGTTGTGGCTCAGACAGAGCCCCATAGGATTGAAACTTGTCTGTCTTATCCTCAGGCAGAAACCTATGTGGAAACCCAAAACCCATCAGCAGACCTTAAACACAGACCTGTTCATTTAGGTGGAAAACAAAGAACCTGTGCACTATGTAAGCAGAAGGGATTTAGAACAAAATGTGGGGATAGTGTGAGGTCTTACTACAAATGTGAAAAATGTGACCTTCCATTGTGTAGAGGTCAAAGAAATTGCTATAATGAATACCACATTCAGATGGTGATGAATTCCCCCAACCCAAGTTCTATTTATTGGGAGCCAAGTTAGTGATGTTATCGTTCAATTTCTGATTGGTTGAAGGATCTTTCTTTGCTCACTGGTCATTGTAATGACACCAGAAACATTCCGTCAAAATTTTCAAGAAATTTTCAGCTACCTGCTTTTGCCTGATGCCATCATGATTTGATGACTCCCATTTTTTATGGAACATGATGTTGCCAGTAGATGCCACAAAATTTTAACTTAAGTCTCATTTTACAAAAATTACAATTCTTGGGTCATAGACTTTTTACAAATGGTACTGGTAGTGTTCAAAATTTAGAGCTTTATCATGAATCCTACTTCATGTGGTGTACATGTATAATCATATTGTTGTACTTGAAACTTTTTTTGTGTGTGTAAATGGTTGTGAGATGTAAATATTTGTCAGTTGTAATATTGAAATAAAGCTGTAATTTGATGGTGGATTCTCTTGTCATTAACCTTAAAGGGAAAGCAGCCCATCCTGAAACAAATGGTTGCAGAAGCAGTTTATATATTCACTTGAATTTGTACATATGGTACCAGTAACATAGTGAGTGCATGATCAATTAAGTGAGCCCTGTTGCATTTCTATGATAAGCTAAGAAGATGCATGTTCAATGGAAAACAGTCATCAGATATGAGATATGTGGTATTTTTTTTTTTTTTTTTAAACTAATGCAAATATAAAAGCAATGTGATGCAGATTCATAAACAAAATTTGGAAATATTTCCAAACATAGCATTTGATTTTAGGAGAAAAACTATATTTGAAATGTTATGGCTGGATTAACATTGTTATCACAGTTGATGTTATGAGTTCTGTTAGGCTACTTTACATGTACAGTGGAATCTCACTTGTAAGACCACATAAGAGACTGACTAAAACTGCATTGATTAGTGAGGTGGTCTTCTAAGTCGAGGTTGAAATAGCCTTTAAAAGTGATAAACAGACTGAATTATGTTCTTTGCTGGTCTGATTAGTGAGGTAGTCTCCTAAGTGAGGTGGTCTTAGGGTGAGGTTTCAGTGTAGCAATTGGTTCATAAGGCAATAAGATGCATGGAATTATACCCAGGACTTTAAGGTTGTTATTCTCATGAATGCTGTTTAAATGAAAATCGTTCCTTGATAAAATTATTGTTACTGCCAAAAATTACATGTAGACTCTCATAAATTAGTAGCTATTACTTTGGTCTCAATACTGGTGACCCTATTATTATATCTGTGACTTACAGAGCAGACCTTTAAAAGATAAAGTTGTAATTTTAGCATGGGCCCTTGGTGCCACAAAAAATGGTTTCTGATCGGAGAACTTTTCTAAATTGACAAAACATTCAAATTCCAGCTTTTCTGGTGTCAAACTTACAGATCTTTATTTTTTCTTCTCCAGATAACCCTTCTGCCCTTAAGTGTGCGGAGTTTGACAATGATTATCAGTGCTCCAAATGTGGAAACCATTATAAGCTCTTATCATCCTTACAACGGCACATGAAGAAACACAGTAGTGGACCCAGGCATATGTGCCCTGTGTGTTACAAGGGATTTTATAATAAGTGGGAAATGATCCGTCATCACAATCGAATTCACTATAGACATGCAGGCCCCAGTTTCTCAGAAAATATTACATGAGTGGCTCTTTCATCGGAAACTTCTACCTGGTTGCCCATCATGTCATAGTTACATTGCCAGATCTGATGTACTGCGATATCCTGAAGTAGTTTTCTGTAATGTCGTGTACAGGAGAAGCATGCAAGCATCAGTATGCTGCATTGCTCATTTTAATGTATGATAAGATAAGCTCTGAGTATTCAAAAGAAAATGGAACAACTCAGAATTCTGTTGTTGCTGTATATGCTAATAAACTTTTTGGGGGACTTAAGTTTGTATAGTTTGAAAATATACACTACTGCAATCTTTGTTAAAATTTATTCTCCAATGCTCCCCTTGTATGCCACTTCACAGGAAGTCTATAATTAAACCTGATTTGGAGGTCAAATCTTACAACCATTGTCAAAAGCCAATGAATTTCTTACAACCTCTGTTAATAGCCAATGAAATTATGTGCTGCAGAAATTGAAGTTATAAGGAAAACGTTGTCAATGGAAGTATATGTTAGAAAGATGAAACTTCAAACGAGGTAATGACCTTATTCAGTTCTCATTACAAATTCCTGTGACATGGCTTAAAGGGGACACTGAAAATCAAATTTTATAAATTGGATTGTACATGTTAGATTGGTATTGTCAGTTGTAATAACAAAAGCTAAAAATACCGATATTTCATTATTTATTTTCATCTACATCTAATTCTAAAACAAAATCAAGTTACAATGAACAAATCAAAAACAAAACAAAACAAACAAAAAAAGAAAGAAAGAAATTTATCTGGAACGAAATGTCCAAAAATTTTAAAGAAATTTTTTTTCTTTTTCTCTTCAGAGAATTTTGGAGAATTTTTCAAATGCCAAGTGTGTGGAAAACTATACCAACTTAAGTCATCGCTGACAAGGCACATGAGGACTCATAATCCGAATCCAGACTTCATCTGTAGGCTTTGTCGTAAAGGGTATTATACAAAATGGGAGCTTGTTCGCCACTTTCGAATTAGCCATCGTACAGACGTGGAAAGTGCAACCCCTAAAACGCTACCCACACCAGAGAATAAAACAAATACCAGTACTAATGACAATTCACCAGTGATTAGTAATGAGACTAATTTGACCAATCAAACTAATTTTGCTCACAAAATTGAGTAGATGAGCTTGAGACTTCAATTTTGTCTCAAGGATGGCAATCTCAGCTATACAAGAAGTTGAGAATAAATAACTTGTTGCTTAAATGTTAATGGTATACAAAGTATTTAGATTTTTGTTGTTGTTGTTAATGTTTGTGATACAAATTACTGAACTATTGATGACCTCAGATGAACTTTTTGTTTTCTGATGTAAAATCCTTGATGATGAAATGTGCAAACCAGGTGCACACGTGGCTTGCATATTTTCTGGTTATCTTAATAGGAATCCAACCTTAAAACATTCTACATAGATACAGGTACTGTGGGATTTAGCCAATTAAACCACAAAACTGATATTCAGTCAATGAGGTACATGTACTTTCTTTCGTATTTTATCCTATTTTACATGTACCAGATAAGCCAGATTTTCCCCTCTGGTCTACTGCTGTTTATGGTATTCCAGGTAACCAGAATCTTGGTGAGGTAAACAAATTCTTGGCAGGTATTGGTAACCAGAAGATTCTTGGCCATGTGTATTCTTACCACTAACATTTTTCACCTTGTGTGCAGTATTTTCAGTATTACTAGTGGAAATTTCTAAATGTCGTGTTTGGATGAAGTACTGCACTGTCCATTTGTACTTAATTAAGAATTTACCGGAGACCCCAATTTTGAAAGTGATTTAATTTGAATCTATCTGTCATCCTTATTCTGCGTATTGCTGTCACATACTTGTTTGAAGAAGACTACCTCTGTGAGACACGCTTCTAAGCATTTGCGGGTTTCTGTGAATTGTCACCTGTGCTACCTCTATATTTGTGCTTTGTTTACAGTCTACACTACAACATGCTAAGTTGCTTCTGTGAACTATTTGTATACCTCAGAGAAACAGTTCTACTCAGTTATTGTTTTGTATATCTTTATCACCAGATATGATTTCATTTTACTATTGTGAATACAACATACCTCAATCTTCTTTGATTTACATTTTGCCATTTTATGATACTCGTCTGTCAACTTTTACCTGTTAATAGAGGAAATGTACTTCCTTTGAAAAAAAAATAGAATGATGTTCAGAATCTATGTTGAAAACTACTCTACCTCTGAGTACATGTGTATACTGGAGATAAGAAGAGACCATCTAGGGTTTTTGTAAGTAGCTAGAACGTGTGGGCGGTGGAATTAACCACCTTTTCTCTCATTTCATCGGCTATTATTTCTACAAATAAGCACTCTTGAATGGAATAATGAACCTTATCCAATTCTCCAGTTCTGCCTACTTAAAAATTTATTGAAATCCCTGTCCTTCTGAGTAACTGCAATGTGGATATATCCCTTACATGAAACTGGTCAAAATAGCATGAATAATGATAAAATGTCAGAAGACCAGTAGTCACCCTGATCATGAATATTCATGTACAAGATATACCAGAGCCTTGATTTCTCTTTGGATTACTGATACTAGTATTTATATGTATTTCTTTCTCAACGCAGATATTGTCTCACTTAACGCTTCTTCGTTTCAAATGAATGGCAGTCTACTCAGGAAGAACACCCTTGCCATGCCTCCCTTCACAAGTTATACTGGTAGTGCTGATGTGAGCAGTACAAACACCTTGTTATGATGAGGTCTTCATGTACTTTATTTTGTTTGTGACTAGTAGTCCTGACCTCTGATTGGATTTGTATTACTGTAAAAAAAAAAAAGACAACATTATATTTCTTTTTATTTACCTCATTTAGTTGTGAACTTCACTGTTCCTCATTCTTTCTGTTTATATTATATTTAACTGTTGACCGGAGTGCAATTGGTATATTAGACATAAGTTTTATCTTAAACTTGATAGCATTTTGTCTCTTGGTACGGATGTACAAGATTTCAGAGTGCGAATTTAGATCATTATGGATACTGGGTACTTTATATACCTCAAAGGTTACTTACAGGATATTTTTCTTATGTTGTATTTTACATGTACAGTTCTGAACCTCTGTCAGGCCAGACTAAAATCTCTGTGTTATAAATGAGATGTGTATATTCAGTTTTGATATTGTATTATGGTGTCCTAATGAGACTGCCATTGCGCATGTTAAATCAATAAATATTTATGATATATCTATAAACATGTTAGTTGTCTATTGATGAATATCAGTACATTTGTAATTGGTGTAATTTCCTTATTTTTGCTCTTTTAAAGTCATTTCTAGGAAAACTTATAATATTGTATATCAGCTCTGTGTGCTGGCCAGTGGACAATGAATAACAATTAACATAATCTATCTGGCCTGTAAATTCCTGTCTGTACTGGTCCTGATGTCCAGCAGAAATTTAGAAAGAACGCTTATTAGCATGCTAAATAAGTTAATCAGGGCTGGACACCATAAAACCTATTTACTTACAGTAAGTCTGAAAAGATTCTCAAATCCAGCAGATCCTGAGTTCTGATTGGCGAAGAGACCTTATTCTCAGACTTAAGTCAATTTTCAAGTTTTATGGTACCCAACCCTGGTTTTAATGTGTAAGTGATGTGATTAATTTTGAGTACCGGTACCTGTATACCAAAAAATCTAACCGATTTTCAGTGGAGAAGCATTTATCTGGGCGCTTTCAATCCCAAGTACATGAACTGTCCAGATTACTGAAAGGTACCTATCATTATGAGCAATTCAGTTTGAACATTTTGTTCTGAAGAAATTACATCCCCAGTGTGAAGCATCTTGTTTGATTAATGAGGCTCACCTGTACACTAGTGTTACAATTGAAAGCATTCTGCCATGTTGATGAAGTATAAGTACATGTATCTATTGGTCACGTTCTTCTCATTACTCGGTCCTCAAAGTTATACCTTGGATTACACTAACAAGAAAGGGCAAGATGGTCACAAATCTTAGACGGAGTAGTAGATAGGTTGAAGTGCCGTATAAGTGAAAATAAATTGAGGCAAATATGGATGCAGATGATGTACGATTCCATCTTCAATGCAAGTCACTAGATCTACCAGTTTCTAGATATAATAATCTTGCATCTGCCTATAGTCTATTGCTACCGATAGATTTCAAATACTGGTAATGTCAATATGAATTTATCTATTCTGTAGGTTTCTGCTTATTGCAATCTTATACGGGTGATAAAAATAACCCTAAATGGGTATCTAGGAAATAAATGTAAAATTTGGCTGTTTTATTCATGATTTCAACGCCATTAATGTCTCAAATATTGCACATACCTTCAAAGCAGAAGTTCTGCATCCAGGTAAAATTCAGTTGAGCGCTTGGCCTGGTTGCAGTTTTCATTTCAAATGTTCAGTATTGTTAAGAAGATGCAAAAACTGGAATTTTTACTGGTTGCAGTGGATGATTTTTATTTTTACCATGCTAGCCCAAGACTTCTTATTTCTGACCTAAGGCCACAGGGTACTTCTTCCTGAAGTGTTTCCTTATGGGCCAATAGAGGTTGTATAGTGCCGGTTGGTTTTTATGTCCCTGGCCTCTTGAGTCAGTTTGGAAATCTTCATGCACTTCGTTTCAAGCCCAGTTCTATGTTAAGTTAACTGTTAGGACATGTTACAAGTACACATATGTACATGTGTAAGTATTTTTTATTAGGCTTGGCTGTCCCATTTTGAACAACAGTAGTTGGACCTGGTCTGTATATCACCAACTGGAGTAAAACCTCTTCCTCAGCATTTAGATCATGACAAAACCAGCTGATTGAGACAATAACAAATCTAATTAATCCCAGGACAATAGTGTATGATCATTAAAAAACCATAATGCCTTGTTTTTCCAGACATCAAGAAATATAGTTCCAATGAGTTTATTAAAACAAATGTGTGTCTACAGTGGTATGGAGTTAGTTTATCCCATGAAAGTGTAATACATGTACGACTTGCATGTAAAACTGAAGGATGCATTCAGATCTCCATTATTAATGTAAAAAAAAGTTTCCATTTATATTTGACTTGTTGAAACTAAATGCAGGCATCACTTAAACTTATCCTAATATGTTACATCTCTATCTAAAAAATGAGAAAAGTTTAGTTGACTTCAGAGTTTTTACTCATGTTGGTGATGATGACCCCAACATTAGTGATAATGGGACATTTCTTTTTCTTTCAGTATGCCCTGCTTCTGCTCCTAAGAGGTCTGAGAATGTCCAAACGCTGGCTGCTCTCGCATCTGTAGGGATTCCAAATAGCTTTGATCATTTCCTGGTCAGAACTGATAACAGTGCAAAAAAACTTTGTGAATTCTGCAAACGAAATCGAAACAAATCAAAAGGAGGGTGGTGGGTGTATACTAGGTATATGTGCAATGCTTGCAAGATACCGTTTTGCAATGGGAAAAACTGTCTGTTCATGTTTCATAAGTCTGCTTCACAAGGAATTCGTAGTTCACAACATTGTGATTCAGCTGAGAAGTTTTTAGAGATGTGGGAGTTGTTTATGTCTCGCCATGTTGCTCCCCCATCACGAGTCTTTACATCATCGCAGCTTCATGAAACTCCACATGGACATGATAGTTTCACCTCAACAACCCATGTGATTGACCCACGCTTTCAGACAGAGGACATTACCTTCAGTGATCATGATAGTGACCTACATCACATGAGTTTTGAAACTTATTTGAAATAGACATGGTCCCAAGTTTCTGAAATTGATGACCCTTTGTGTTTGAGCTTGTAGCGTTCTGAATTTGTTGACATGGTATGGTTTGACGCTACTGACTTGTCGAGGTGTAAGCTTTTTCTTTATATTGCTCTTTCTCCTTTCAGGGGAGGTTTCTGATACTCACCCACACGAGGAGACCCCTAGGAAAATATGGAAATCGGCTGCACATGGTGAACACAGAATTGTTAGAAATCATGAAAACAAACCCCGTCTTTGTGTTCTTTGCAAATTGTACAATATAAAGACTGTGAAAGGATGGAAAGTGTACTCCCGATTTCACTGTGAAATATGTTCACTCCCATTGTGTACAGGGGAGAGGGAATGTTTTGAACGTTATCACCAGATGGTTTTTGAAGAGCGTAATGCTGTCTCAGGACTTCCTGTAGTTCAGAGAGGCAATAGATCGGGGACACAATGGAATACAAAGGCTGATATGCCATTTAAGTGAAACCCTGACTCTAACCTGTTATTCCATTAAATAGGAGGGCTTTGGCTTACTATCATCAGATTTATGGGTCAGCCTTTAATTTGTTGTGGGGCTAGGGCATATGTTTAACAGATGATACAATTTCAGTTACAAGTGTTTGTTTTCTTTATGTTGTGAGTGGCTTGTGTAATTGTGTTCAGGGGTATGATTTTCAGGATAGAGAGTAAGAATGTTTTTAATTTGTGAAGCTGGATAGGGCAATCATGTTGATTTGTCTAAAAGAGTCTGGGCATTGAATATATTGTTTATGATTGTAAATTTGTTTAGTAATATACATCTTTGAGTGAGTTGGAAGTTAAACAACAATACAATCAACGAATATGCTTTAGGGAGTTGCTATTAAACTGACTCTAAATAATTTTGAAGTACTATATATCTGGAAATGGAAAGTGGTTTTTTTTCATCTGACATTATAAAAGTATTATTATTTGATGGTGGACAAATAAAATTCTTACCTTATTTATTTGTTTTTTATATATAACAATTTTACATGTAATTAATTGGGTTTTTTTTTCAAAGTATTTTCTCTGAGAATACATCTACATTTATTGTGAACCACAAACATTGTCTTACGTAGGAGCTGACTGACATATAATCCATTGACTAGAATAATAATTGGTATATTGAGACAGTAGTTGCTCCAGACATGTTTCACTGTATAATCAGATTTGTTAGGTGCAGATGTATTTATTACTTGATTGACATAACATCATTTGTAGATGGGAGTGAACTGCATTTTCTGTGATAATTTTGTGGTGATTCTGTGAAGCACTGGCAGCTGTGCTGTGAAGTCATGCTACATGTACAGTTCATATCACTGACTTGCTGGAAATGGATGTCTTTCATACAGCCAGCATTGGAAAACTTAAGAATCTACTTAAATCTGAGAATTTTCTGAACTCCAGTTAATTCTGAATTCTGATTGGTCGAGAAGCTGGTTTTGAGAAAATTCTCAGACTTCAGTAAATTCTCAAGTTTTATGGCAACAATCCCAGTATGAATTAATTTTAAACGATAAAAGAGAATCATGTATGATATTTTTTAAAAACAAACTCAATATTTGAAAGTTTGCTCTGGTACATAACGGTAGTGAATGATCAATGATTGTTCAAGTGTTAAGTTTTTATCTCAACGAAAAAGAATACATTATTTAATATTATACCTGTAGATAAATGAAATATTACAACCCAGAGATGTGAAAAATGATAATTGCAACTGATGATATTTTATTGTTGAATTTTCATATCTTTATGATTAAGAAAGTGTATTTCATTCACACTTTAAAAAGTTGAATAAATAATGTATTTGAAGTTCATCTCAATAGTTTTTTTTATCTCATATTTGAAGGAGAGCTGTTTTGTTTCCACTGTAGAAAACTCCTCTTCAAACCATAAGGTCATGGGTTTGAATTTTGGCAAGAGTGACTTGCTTTTTCCTGACCTTTGGATGAAACAGTGAAATCTGAGGTCCTGTGTCGTAGTAAATGTTAGTACAGCAGACTTGGTCTATAAAGAATCAGACTATTGCGAATTCAGTGCTACATGTACCAGTATAAGGAAAGGAAAAGAAATCTAAAATTACTATTTACCAATATTCAACGGCATATGCAATACATAAAATGAAGTATGCCTGTAACAAAATCAAAGGTCAATCCCCTTTGACTTTGTCATAGACCAACTCCACTGTACATGTGTCTACTGGTACTTGGGTATGATAAAGATCATTCTTTGTTCAGTGGCCCAACATTTGTTGACATCTGGATAAAACAGAAAGATTCTTGAGTAGAACATGAAACAAAAATGTAATACACTTTATTATAAAGGGAAGTAGTTACCTTGGACAGCATAATATAACCCTTTCAACACCACAGACCAAAATAAACTGGTCTACAACAATAGAAAAGAGCATGCCATTCTGATACTTGGGGTTGAAAAGGTTACATGTAATGTTCGTACATTAGAAGCTCTCTAGAGACAACCTCATCAGTCATGGAAGTGTACTTTTTAAGACAGATCACCTTTCAAATGAGGTTTTTGGTATAAAAGGTGAATCAATATATGGTTCCTGATATCTTAAGTTTGGTAGATTTTAATACGAGTGATCACTCAATAATTGATTAAATCATGCTATATTGGCAGGATGAGAACCTTTTTATACAATTCTTCCGTCACTGCAAGACAGACAAGATGTCATCAGACCAATTTACATGAAATGCCCCCAAGCCCAATGAATAACAACAATGTACATGTGCTGTAATTGTACTGTCATAACAGCTAATATTCTTTTTTTTTTATAGAATCGTGCATGAAAATGAAAATGTTATTTACATTCTTTTAACCAATTTTTATGATATTTTGGGTCATAACTAATTAAATCAGTGAAGGTTGATGGGTTTTCCCCCTACTAAATCATATTTTATTTGTCATTTTAAAGAAGTACTGAAGGTTCCTGAAAGCATAATTCTATAAATTCTTTGCAATGAAATTAAATTTTATCAGAGAGAAAAGTGTCTGTTTTGAGAGGCTTTATATTTGGGTTTTCTTTTATGCTTTCAGGCCCTTCATACGAATATATTCAACCAGCGATCTTCCCCACTAGTCTTGATTATTCACCAGGCCCCGCAGATTACGCAGGTCATCGAGCGATTCATATCATGGAGGAGGAATCGTCTACTCGTCGTAAAATGTGTGCATTGTGTCATTTCCAAAGAAAAACTACAAAATCAGGGTTGAAAGTTCGAACACGGTTCAAGTGTAACTCGTGTGATATTCCCTTGTGCACTGGTGACAAACGCTGCTTTGACATATTTCACAGATTGCTTTATGAAGGCAAGATCTATCTCGGAAAGGGGAAAAAAGTAACCCTGCCACCATTTTGATCATCATCACAATATAGAGTGCATATTTATTTGCTCGTGAGATGTTTCATTTCATAAAAAAAAGTTATGACCTGCTTGTTACCAACTCACATTTTCAAGCCTATACCAGTATAATTCAAAGAAATGTTGTTTTACACTATTTTAGTATAGATTGTGACATAGTTTACATCTTTGGCTACAGTAGTTTTTCTTGCATTCTTAAGCTGATGCATTATTAAACTCCTATCAACTGGGAGTGATAATAGGAGAATTCAATGTTTTTTATGCCCCTTATAACAACGGATTTAGGGGGAATAGGTTTTAGTGCGTCCGCTTGTCTGCATGTTGGTGCAAAACAAACTTTATCTTTTGGCATACCTTTGAATTGTAAAGTGACAGGCTTTTCATTATAAGTGACAAGACTTTCATACTTTATACCGGTATGTGTTTCTTGGAATCAGACTTTTCTTTTGGTGCCAAAATGTTTACCCCTTGACCCTGGAATTTACTTATTTTTTTAAAACTCTCAACCTGGGACATAACTTTTAAATTGTATTTTACAGACCTTTGATACTTCACAGGTGTATTGCATAAAGCTAGACCTTTACATTGAAACAAAAATTTGACCTAGTGACTTTGACCTTCGAGTTTCACTATTCAAAAACTCTATCTTTTTTTTTAACCTTACTAATGAATAGGGACAATTATATTCTACAACCATATCTTATTCAAATTTTCACAGTACTCTCCGTTCATAATAATGTTATTGTCTCCCCTGTCTGGTAGCATGCCATCAGGATTTACACCACTTCCACCAGCAAAATTACACTGATGTTTAACCATCATTTTACTGTGATATCATAATCAAATTGCCATTGTATATACAGTCAAACCTGTTTTAAGAGACCGTCCAAGGGAAGGAGCAAAAAGAGTCACATATGACAGGTGGTCTCTTAATTCAGGTGATTTATATAGGAAAACCCCAAATTTTGAACCATACATTTAGGTCACATAAGACAGGTAGTCCTTTATTTCAGTGGGTTGCTAAGGCAGGTTAGATTGGTGGATGATTGTTAAATAGTGATTGATAAGAAGGGAAGAAAATAAACACTTCACTTCATTGAAAGTGTTGGAGGGGGGGGGGGAGGTTATGGAGGAATGAGCCTCTTGGACCTTGCTTGGAACATGGGCTTGGTGTTTACTCTATGAAGACACAATCTAATCAGACTGCTGTAAAGCAGCCAGATGTTATGTGAGAACAAGATTCAATTATTTATATGTATGTGCTTTTAAAACATTTTTATTTAAAAATCTTGAAATTTTTATCAATAAAGTTGGATAATATTGATAAGTACTTGTACAGTGGAAAGTGAACTATGAATGCTAGGTATACATACTTACATGAATGTTAATTTATCCTTTTTAAATTTATTGTTCTTTCAAAGTTTTTAATGTTAAACCTATTTTAGAAAAAAAGAAATGCAATAAAACAAGAATTTTTATCAAAATATTTTTAAGCCGTCACCTGTTTTATGTTGTTACATGTAAGATGAAGTCTAGAGCAATGAGAAACAAAGTAAAACCACAGAATAACCTAATAATAACATCGATGGATAATCTTTAAGTTTGGTACATGTATATGAAAGCAGAATTGATCAGAAGTTGCTTTTGCATTTTGAATTCGTCTGTCAAATGAAATTCTGGCGTTGAAAAGTCCTTAAAGTACTATTTTAAAATGGCCTAAACTTTAAAGCACAAAAAAAAATGTTGTTTCGGTTCTATAAGAAAACTTGGTGAGGAATAAGATATATAATTTTCACATTCTTTTATCACTTTGTAAAAGAATAAGGTTTCAAAATTGGTATTTTTACAACATTATAAGAAAATTAACATTTTTGGGCAATTTTCAATGAATTATCTCGGTTAGTATTAGACGCAATTGCTTACAACTTTAATATTTTCAGAAATTGTGTCTAGTATATGTGTTGATGTGAAGGCTAAAGGAAAAAAGTTGTTCAAGATAGCGCTCTATTCCGCCAATGAGGATGTGTTACTCAAATAGGACATTTTACTTAAAAAATGAATATTTTAACATTTTTTATGTGCATTTTCAAATTACACTAATATGGGAAGGAAGGGAGTGTTTGAAACTTGTTTTCATAGAATACAATTTTTTCAAAAATGTTCGTTTTCAAATTACACTAACATGAGAAGGAATGGTGTGTTAGAAATTTGTATTCATAGAATACAGACACAAAAATCAAACTGGGGGGGGGGCAATTTACTAGAGAAACTACAAATAGTTGTTTGGTTCCCCTCTGCCCGTACAAACCATGTAAAAATGAAAATAGTTCAGTTGTTTACATCTACTGGAGTGTGTTTTTAGGTGTAAATTCTTAACCTGATCTTAAGACTTCAGTTATTTTTTTTCAGTTTATTTGGTTTTGTTCTCATCTCATGTACATGTAGCTTTTGAATTTGAGCTCAGAGATATCCTGTTTTTCAAGAGGATACTGTATTACAAGTTTACTGTGTAACCATGCACATTTATATCTGTTTGCTTTGAACATTGAAATGTTTTTGTAGAAATCTTGAGATGGAAATAAAAAGTATATGTTTGCCATTCCTGCTTGATTTTGTTTTTCACAGTTTTACTCATAAAAATAATCATGAACAATTGAAAACAATGGCAGATGAATTCAACAGATAGAGTTTTTCCAAGGTTAAAAACTGGCAGGTTATTGGATGCTCAGAGGGGCATATGCTAAGGTACGATTGTGAAGTCAAATTATCTTAATTTCTCTATGCGCCAGTAAGGTGACTCAGAAAAATTAGGTCATTTATTGAGGTCACGGTAAGGAAGAAGAAAATTTGAAATATGGCAGCCCTATCACTTATTATTCAAATACCAATGACAAGGTCACAAAGCAAAAGAAAACTTACGTCAGAAAGAAGATATTATCAGAAAGACTATTTTTGTGAAATATAAAAGACAGTATCACAAGTTAAAATTTGTGACCAATTTTAAACTTAAGGATAATCAAGTCAAAAACTACATGAATCTGAATCTATATGTGTTTACTATTAGTTCATGATTATGTAATGGGTTTTGGTTTGGTGTCTTATTGAAGTGGGTAATTCTGACTTCATGTTTCTCATTTCAGTCTGTGAAAGATTTGATCTTTGATTTACTCATTTAATTTGTACTGCACGAAGATCCAATGAAATCTGATCAGGAGGGCAAATTCAAATGTTTAAATATCATGCAGTCAAACTAGAGGGTGAATGGTGTCATCTTGTGTATATATAATACTGGATAACTGTACAATGTCATTAACCACATTCCCCTTTCCAAAAAGTAAAGTTATCTCCCTTGAACATCAATAGAGTGTTCAACTTCAAATCAAAGGGTTAGGGGTTCAAATCTGTGCAATGCCATGCTGCGGTTGGCCATCCCTGTCTTTCAGATGACACATAAAAACCGAGGTTCGGTGTCACAGTAGATGTTGGCAAGTTGAAGAACCCTCCCTACTTTTAGGCCATAAGTGCTGAGCATAGGCAAAATTTGTCACCCTTCACCAGCACCCAGTGACATTTCCATATGAGTGGTCTCAATCCTGATGTTTGCCACCAAACAGAGGAGATAAATCTAGTATCCAATACACCAATATGTTACAGTTTAACAAAGAACACTAATTGGTGAATGAAACATATAT
>JACSZP010034170.1:208-13552 GCA_016161895.1 Pinna nobilis
TCGCTTAATTGTTGTTGTATTGCCGCTTAATTGTTGTACGCTGCTTAATTGTTGTTGTATTGCCGCTTAAAGTCAAACCAAGAAACGTATCCGTTGTCAGAAGACTCTATCGACTCCTGGTGAAGAGCCACATATTTTGCATATACTAGGCCCTTAAGGTGATGTAGTAGGGATTGTTCCATTACGGCCCGACACCTCCTGTTATAAGTGACCTCGGTTTTTACTGTCTCAACCAACAGGACAGGACAGGACAGGGACAGGAAAACCCACGCCCTTGCCAAGCAGAATAAAGCCAATGACCCGATCTAA
This sequence comes from Pinna nobilis, assembly GCA_016161895.1. NCBI lineage: Eukaryota > Metazoa > Mollusca > Bivalvia > Pterioida > Pinnidae > Pinna > Pinna nobilis. The sequence goes on from JACSZP010034170.1 coordinate 518, forward strand.
AGGCAAACACTACACCCGAGCAATGTAGAATTTGGATTCATGGTAAACTTCGAGATTTGCATGATAATACATTTCAAGACATATGAATATGCTGTTATATATATTCATAGAAATTATAGCCAGAGGAAAGGGTTTTTATTTAATTTTTTTTGTCCAATTGTCATTCAGATTGGAAGAGGCCGCATTGGCTTAGTGGTTAGCGTGTTCGAAGGGTCTGGAATTCGAACCCGAGCCATGGCACTCTTAGCCGTCCCTGTCTTTCGGATGATACAGTAAAGACCGAGGTCCCGTGTCACATTAGGTACTGGCACGTTAAAGAACCCTCCCTGCTCTACAGCCATAAACGCCGAGCATAGACAAAATCTGTCACCCTTCACCGGCACACGGTGACGTCTCCATATCAGTGAAAAATTCTTGAGTGGGAGTTAAACAACAATTCAACAACAACAACGACAGAAGAGTTGGTAGTCTATTTAATTCTACACGTATATATGAAGTAAAAACAACATTATTTTAAACCATTTGCATAACCTTTCATGTTGATTCACTGCTATAGGGAAGTGCTCCCGAACACCTGGTCTGGTTCAATGTCAACAGGAAGTCGCAAATAGACTTATTCACGTACCACGTGATTCACGATAAAGTTCATGCGGGACTAGAATCTCTAATGCTTAAGGAATGTAGCTCTGAGTTATCTTCCCGCTTAAACAACGTTTACGCGAGATATCATCTTCTATAGCATGATTCCATCACTAATAAAACTAGACCCACACAAACGTTATCATGTGTCACATGACACACCAATTAGTCCCATTGACCGAGACTACACATCTACCCTTCAACACCTCAAAATACTTCTGCACCTTTACTTCAAAAAGGAAACTCTTAAACATATAACCTAATTAAAGGTCGAAGTTTAGCTTGCATTAGAAGCGCCAAGACCAAGTCCTTTATCCGCAGCTCAGTTTCAAAAACTCCATTTCTTTTTGAGTCATAAAGCAAAATAAGATTTTTATTCAGATGAACTTCAAAGTTATATGTCGTCAAGACAATTTTGCTACCAATTTCTTTGCGTAGCTATCTGAGACAATTTAAGTTTAAAGAGACATTTAATCTTTAATGCATGGACAAATATAGTTCAGATCCAGAATACCTATGTAAATTGCATATTTCCGATCGAATCCAGTAGAGAAAGTAGAATATTCAACATAATGAAAAAGTAACACGCCTATTTTCAGTCTTTGAAAGTCTTGAATGCCTATAATTTCCGGTGCTAATGGTTCTTAATCGTGCACTTGTTGTACATTACGAGAACAAGGATGGATGACATGGCATATTATTTTTTGCCGATCGAATGGAAGAAATAGATCCTGATTTACTGGCGATTTTAAATCCATTATTAACTTATATGACACTAATCTTAAATGGCTGTCATGTTGTAAACGATCTCGTTTTCACATCTTTCTAGCGCAGATGTAGGTAATTGTTTTATATACTGACACGTGCTTGACCTTGTTAGCGTTCGCTTATACTATATACGGTAAAAGAGCGCTCTCCTGCTAAGGAGGGAGAAAAAAATAGAAGAAGAGAGAGGCCGCATGGCGTGTGTTACCGAGGAGTACCATAAGGTTGTGTGTCAGGTCGTGTATAAAATCTGACTTGAGAATTGTTTTCACTTTATTTGATATTGCTACCTATGTAATGTTTATTCTTGCACACAAAGTAAAATCTTTTTACGCTATATGGATGTTGCTTGACTTCTTGAAACCTATCATTGAAGTCGTTGAGGTCTCTTAATTATATCTATTTTATCCATGGTTATAAAAGGGATGTACCCATGGCAACGATTCTGATCTTCCTGTGATACATTTCTGTTGTTTTAATTGTTTGCTTTCGTTTGCTTCCTGATCGCCAATGGTATGCTTATTTATTAATCTACTGGAATATCTCTCTTTAGTCTTAAAACAGTAAATTAAATTGCAGAAAAAATGGGTTAAAGATTTAACCGTCACAAAAGCAATACTGATAGGAAACCCAAATTACCGATGTCACACGTTTCATAAACCCGAAACCTATTTACTATGACATTTTTCGAGTGGACCTCAAAGGACAGTTAAAGGGAGGGGGAAAGTTTCGGTCTCGATACGTGCTAACAAATATAGTAAAATTTGTTTAAAAATTTAATTTTTATAATTAATAAAAAATATTAAATTAATTTATTAATAATTAAAAATTTTAATTTGTCTAGATAAGAAGTCAATTGTTCCTGCTCGACAGTATATATATGGACTATACTGCTTAGACGATGTATATAATGATAAAACATTAGACAAAAGACATAGGGTATAGTAATTATGTTGACGAGACAGCAATTGTATTATATACTCTGATTGCATTCACCTTTAAGAATATTTCATTTACACTTTACGTAACCAAATTCATCGAATTCTTTTTTTTTTTTTTTTTTGCTCTTAATTCTACTTTACTCTACTCTCACTCTATGTATGTTCATGAAACCCAATTATGATTTGAACTTTTTTGGAATTTAATAGGTTAAAATCTAGGAATTTGTCATATGTTCTAAATAGGTATTAACGAGGTCGATCTGCTTAGTTCATTGTGCATTTGTATCCGACTCTTGATGGCATCCTACATCCCTTAAATATGTGTCATCATTGACGTCCGTGGGTTTAGTCTTGTTATCGAGACATACGCGTGTTACCAAACAAGCTAAATGGATAACATTCTAGTTCACCAGAGAATTTTTTTTTCTTCAGATAGTAATACCTAGATTTTATAGAAGAGTTTTAAACCGATGCCATATCTTATTGATGGGAGAGGATAGAGCACTTGATCTCTGGGATTGATTCCTAAGCATGCTCAATTATCCAATGTTCGCACATGCTGTGTATCCTTGATAGGTCATTGGAAATGAATTATTATCCAAATGTTGCTTTTCATTCATAAATCGGAATGATCTGTATCAATAAAGATGCGATACGACTAAGTCTTACGTATGGTATGAATACTTATATGAAAAGTACAATACAAGTACAGCCAATCTTACCTATAAATGCAATAAAGGGCAAAAAAAAAAAAAAAAGATAAGAAGAAGAAAAAAAAATTGTTGGCAAGAAACATGTATATACAGTCTAACCTGTTTTAAGAGACCGTCCAAGGGAAGGGGCAAAAAGGGTCACATATGACAAGTGGTCTCTTAATTCAGGTGATTTATATAGGAAAAACCCATTTTGGGAGCCACTCATTTAGGTCACATAAGGCAGGATTTCCTTTAATTCAGTGGGTCGCTAAGGCAGGTTAGACTGTAGATCTTAATTTATTAAGAATTTTAACAAAAATAAGTTTTGAAAGTGCCCTTTTATATACAGGTTCCCGTTATAAAATTGACCCTTTGACATTTAAAAAAACATATCCATCCAAGTTAATATATGTAAAATGGAGTCAAGCTAATCCGGATGCCTTCGTTCCAAAGCAAATTGTCTGGATGAATAAAGTAACCGGATTACTTGAACATCGCCTATAATGACCGGTACAAATAGAAAAAAAATCTTCTCCAAGGAAATTTGTCCGGAAGGTAAAGTATCTGGATTATTGGCGCCAGGATTAATAAGTCTCGACTATCTACCTTAGTTGAACCAATACGCCATCTGCCGCACATCGCCTTATGTACAGTTTTCTTTTTTTTAGTTGTTTAAATTTTAATCAATTCTATTCGTTGATTTTGCATTTGTTTGCATCATTGTCACCAAGCTTTCGGGCTTTATATTGAACGACCTAGTGATAATTTGTCAACGAGCTCGAGATAATACAAATATTTGAGACGAACACTGAAAAATACGGAAAGTTCAGAGGTAGGATCTGGTGCAATGGAGAATTGACCTATCGCCAAACGTCTGACACATGGCTCTTCGTGTGCTTCATTAACGTCCAGTAATTGAGATGTCATAATCAAAGAAATGTTTGATGGGACATTTAATTGTGATGTCATAATAGGAAAACTTGCCAAAACGTACAGTGTCGGGCATTTGGCGATAGGTCAATTAAGCATCCTTATTGGGTGGATACACCTGGCAACATCAGCAGTCTAACAAAGCATCGAATACATTTGTCACCATCACCATACAGTTACTATCTAATAAGCAACTCAAAATATCATATACAGAATGCAAACAAGTATAATGCATTGATACTCCATATCCTCTATATATCGCCAAATTCATGACAATCAAACGGTGGTCTTATAAAAAATCACTATATATATAACATTTCTCACGATCTCTCATATCTCTATATGTAATTCTTAGATTGCCATTAGACACATAACAATTTATTCATCTCTCATAATGTTTCCAGTTTTTATCGTATATAATGCATATTTAAATCATGAATATATGTTACTTTTTACACATTGTAACATTTCCAGCGTTCCCTCATCTCTTTGCATGATCATATCAAATACTTCAACGCTAACGCCAATCTCAGCCTAAGACCTGAAAATCAAACATACACTGACAGAGAAACAACTATTTCCTTATGTCAAAATCATGTTTTTAAAAGTATTCCAAATTTTTTGCACATGCTGTAAGTACATTCTAGATGTGGTTTGTTACTTCCTCATGCTTCCGATTGGCTAATCGTATATTTCAGCTTCACGCATGATTTCAAATATAAGATGAAAACACCCTTTTTGTCGAGAAGATGCTGTCTATTGAAATAAATCTATGCCTTTCATCAATTAAAGGAATTACGCAATACATCAACGACAGGATTGTCATGTCTATTTATTTCTAGGGTTGAGTTTCACAGAATAATATCAGCAAAATAAATGTTTCAAGAAGTGCAAATTTTACGTGCTATTTTTTATTTATCGTTCATGTTACTTGCCATTACCGGAGCAGTATAGTAGATTTTCCCCCATAGCAGTCCCTCTAAGCTTCTATACAGTGGGATATTCCGGGAGGGGGTTTCCACTGTTTATCAGATCATCCACATCCAAATCCTGGTAGAACTTCCCCCACGCTCGTTACGTAATCGATTTGCAGTATATACAACACTTAGCAGTGGAAACTGACTATGTAATATTACTAACAAAGCTATATATCACACAAAATCTACAACATTACTAAAGAGGATGCTTTACTTTGTAGCAGAAAAGTATCCATAAAGCACACTTGGGTTTTTTGTTGAAATGTCTGCATTTCAAACTGTTTCCAATTTGATTTATGTTCGAAAATAGTGTAGTGTTAGAATTCCTTTTAACACGAATTGTAAAATATCTGAAGAATTTCAACTCCTGCCGTCTAGTCAAATATACATGTACACGTGGCTAAAAACAAGGGGGGAAATGCATTTTTCTTTGTGCTCGAATCTTATCGATTAAGTAGAGAATTGTCAATTTTTAATTTCCTACGCCTTAACTAATAAAAACACAAATCCGGAAATTTGGCTTTTGAAAAACAAAACACAAACAGAAAACGTTTTCGAAAATCCTTAAAAACCTTAGAATTCTTGAGCCTGATGATGATGTGCAATGTACTAGACCATCTTAAATTTAGTGAGTGTGGTGATATACAATGTATCGTGAAACACCTAAAAATGAGTGAGTCTGAAGATGATATGTAATGTACTGTAACACCTTAGAATAAGTGAGTCTTAAAGTAATATACAATATACTGAAACACCTTAAAATTAGTGAGTCTTAAAGTAATAAACAATATACTAAAACACCTTAAAATTAGTGAGTCTTAAAGTAATATACAATATACTGAAACACCTTAAAATTAGTGAGTCTTAATGTAATAAACAATATACTGAAACACCTTAGAATAAGTGAATCTTAAAGTAATAAACAATATACTGAAACACCTTAGAATAAGTGAGTCTTAAAGTAATAAACAATATACTGAAACACCTTAGAATAAGTGAGTCTTAAAGTAATATACAAAATACTGAAACACCTTAGAATAAGTGAGTCTTAAAGTAATAAACAATATACTGAAACACCTTAAAATTAGTGAGTCTTAAAGTAATAAACAATATACTGAAACACCTTAAAATTAGTGAGTCTTAAAGTAATATACAAAAAACTGAAACACCTTAGAATAAGTGAGTCTTAAAGTAATAAACAATATACTGAAACACCTTAAAAGTAGTGAGTCTTAAAGTAATATACAAAAAAACTGAAACACCTTAGAATAAGTGAGTCTTAAAGTAATAAACAATATACTGAAACACCTTAAAATTAGTGAGTCTTAAAGTAATATACAAAATACTGAAACACCTTAGAATAAGTGAGTCTTAAAGTAATATACAACATTCTGAAACACCTTAGAATTAGTGAGTCTGAATAGGTTATGCAATATACTGAAACACCTTAGAATTAGTGAGTCTGAATGGGTTATGCAATATACTGAAACTCCTTAGAATTAGTGAGTCTGAATGGGTTATGCAATATACTGAAGCACCTTACAATTAGTGAGTCTGAATGGGTTATGCAATATACAGAAGTACCATAGAATTCTTGGGCCTAATGGTGATTTGCAATGTATTAAAACGTCTGAGAATCTACATGACCTCTGAGAAAAATATCTGATCAGACAGAGACTAAAACCAAACTTATCCAGCCTCAAGTTATTCCCTTTTAAATGTAAACGAATTCCTGTTAAATAGTAAACGTTCGAATTGACACCAATGCCAAGTGCATATATAAAAAGAAAATACAATATGATATTAGTTTGAGGAAATAAATAAATTCCAAAAGGAAGCAATCTTCTCAGAAATGGAAATTGCTTTCTCTATCCTATTCTTGTTTTTATCGGTTAGATCCTTGCTAGTGCTTGCGATGTCACGAAGTTCATTTGCATATCACACAGTTGCGCGTATATGATTCAGAGGGAAAGGAACATATAATGTATTTTCCCACGACGTAAAGAGAGCATTTCAAGAAGCTACAATCAGGTTTGCTATAATGGGAATCAACAATTATCGACAAGAGATTCGCAAACAGGTATTCAAATATCTTAAACGAAATTCATCTGTTAAACTGAGTGATATAGTCGAAAAATCATTGCCTGTAGGGAGGAAAATGTGGAACAGTATGCAAATTATTACTGGGTCGATTTTTGACACGAAAAGATCAGAAATGTATTCAATATGACGAAATATGCTCTGTATTTCAGTGAAGTTAAGTCAAACAATCATTCGGAAAACCGAGATTTAAAATTGAGTTTTTGGGTCAAATTACTAATTTCATAATCGTAAAATGGAAAGTCACATTTAATGATTTTCATAATGCCTACAAATACGTCAAATTTGAGTTGCAAATAATTATAAGATATAGATATGAACAATATAAAAAAATTTGGCGCCATAAAAAAAATAAATAACAATTATTTTTGGGCCCATAGTTCAACATCTTAAAATTTAATTTGTTTTATTTACTTATCTTTTTTTTTTAGTTTCTTACAATTTTTAAAATCTTGTTTACTATGCTTCATTTGAAAGAAATTTGTGAACAAAACAAATGTATATGTTTACAAAGCATTTTCATTGTATACTGGTTTCCTTAAGAATAATATTTTACTGCTAGATATCATTTTACATACGTGTCTTTGAATTACATTTGTATTAGAAAAAAAATTATTCATGATGTATATTTGATTTATTTATTTGTAATTGATACGTGTCATGACAATTTAATCAGAGTCGGTTTTTGTTCATATCTAACATGTGAGAAACAACAAAATGTATCTTATTCAAAATATTCTTTTAGAAATACGTGTCAACTTGCTGTATGAAACTTATTAGATAATTCTTTTTTTCTAGAAAAAAAATCAATAAAGCAATTTTAGGGGGGGAATATGACTAAAAGGGGAAAACTGGCCATATAGTTATTCCCCCTTTGGGGAAAGAAGGCTCTAATGCCATTTTCCCGGGAGAAAGATGACTATGGGGGGAAAATGGTTCTACAACAGACATACTAAATATGCTATCAAAGGGGTGAAGTAAAAGATACCAAGGGGCATTCGAAATTCAATAAGTCAACGAGAGACACGTCTGTGGCCAACACAAAAAGGAGACATACCTACAAACAGAATACACAAATACACTTATAACTAAAATAAAATAACACGAAAACCATTAAAAACCAGGGGTGTATAACATGTTTAAAAACATATTAGATCTGCAGCACATTTGAAAATATGCTGCACATTATCAAACATATTAATCATGTGTGTCTCTGAGTCCCATAGCAGCCAATTGATTAATACTTTGAGGTCACTATGTCCTAGTTGAAAAACTGCCGTGCATTACATTCAAACTACTCACTATGGTCCAGAACATATTACATAATCTACCGTCTGCTCGGTCATTTTCAATTATATCTCAAGGGGGAGGAAGCGGTGCAAGTGAGTAGGCGCAATATAAAGAACGCCGAAAGATGTACCATTATTATACAGCAGAAATATAAACTCGCACAGTATCCATATTATGATTCTATATTCAAACATTATCTTTAAGTGTTATTTGAACTCTTAAATTTCAAGGACACTGATGGTAAACAAACACTGATGTTTTCAGATTCCTGGAAAAGAAAATCAACGGTCTGTGCTCTTCATTAGCACTAATGCGTCATGATAAAAAATTGTGCCTTCCTCCAAAGAAAATGATAGAAAATGTTATTTGTAGACAAAAATGATATATTTTCAATATCTTCTTGGCAGTAAAAAAAAGTATGCAACAAATGTTCAAATAAGATTTACTGTCAAAGGGCCTCAACAAATCAAAGTCAGACATAAAGGTAGCAAATAATTCTTGGGCAAACGCGCGGAATTTAAAGTAAATGTTGCGGATGAGATAATAAAAATCTAAGTCCCGTGTTACGATACGTTTCTGCTCAATGAGATTCACGTATTCCTCAATGGCAGCAAATACGTATCGAGCACAGGACAAATTTTGAAACCCTTCGCCATTAATCATGGACGTCTCAAGGTTAGTGAAATATTCCGGAAATTTAAATCAAAGTTAAGCAGATTCACAAAATATCAAACTTTTTTACCGATGGCAAACAGTTGGACTGCCTTAGCTAATTGACTCATTCGGCTTACTACTCAAAGGCCAAGGGCCAAGCATCTGCAAAATTTGTCTCATTTCATCGTCATTGGCATTGGGTCCATGTTAATGAACAATTCTTGATTAGTCGGTAAACAACAACATAACCAACTAATATCCAATCACAACCAGTATAAAAATAGCTCGTCCTCTCTCATACAAAAGCTCTGACAGGCAGTCAATACGAACAATTGATGGCAAGTGGCGTTGAACCCAATACATCAAGAAAATGGGATAATTTCAGTCCACGTTCAATTGAAATGCATACGAAGTGTACAGGATAACATCACATCATAAATATGACTATCTCTTGCACATTGTATGGAATAAGGCAATGCATCAACATGGAAAGAGTCAAAGGCCTATCAAAATCAGACGTCAACAACTTGGTGTAATGTCATATGATCTAGCGTACGTTCATGATAGAATGTATTTATAAATATGTATAACAATACACCTTGTCCTCTTGTTTGATTCACATTCTTCGTGAACTTTCTCCTTCATAGAGGAATTCTCCAGAAAGCCGAGAATGTTTAAAATCAAAGTCAGCATTTCCCATACAGTTCTTGGTAAAACATATTTAGATAACGAGGGGATTGTCCGTTGTAATTTGAAATTGACTATCAAGTTATCGTCTCAAGATTGAAATATCAGTTACAAATAATTCATTATACAACGACTTATAACGGCTCGTTATACAAGAAATCAAATGATCAACATCCTTTCGGAATGTTTGTATAACTGACCCCGACGACCGACACAGTGGTCTGATAATGAGGACTTTCACCTCGCGAGCTTAGAGGATATAGAATTGAGTCCGCCGCAGTAGAAAACAATTTTGGAAGGGTAAGCAACCATTCGTTGATCGGCTTTTGGAGTGAACCTTGCGGATTGATCGAATATGTACTCAGATTTATGTCACAGGAGGCGCATGTGCGTTCAAGAGTCCTACTGTTCAAGAACAGTCAGTGTCAATACTCTAAGCCTGGAGTACTCTCCATAGATATCTTTATAACAGTACTGTAATTGTACTGAGATCTTAACCAAAAGTACGACTAAGACTGAATCAGGTTGATGCATTTCGCAAACGCTCGGTGGCGTAAAAAGGCATAAACAGGTCGGAAACTTCACTTCAATTTTTTTTACTTCAATCGGAACGCTAAACAAACTAAGAAGCACAATAGTGCACAAACAGCAACATACTTTTAACACTTCAGGTACTTCACAGACGCTGTATGCGAATATAGGCATCATGTGTTTGTGTTTTTTTAAGTCGCTGCAGATTTTATCGGTCGCAGTGAGAGATGTTTAATTGAAGCCCTTCAACAGCATTCAGTTACGTCAACGTATCTGTAAAGAGATAATCTGGTCGATATTGACCTTGAAAAAAAAAACCCTTGACGCGGGATTTGAACAAAAATAGATTTGACCACTACAGCCTACTTTCATCACTTCAGATACGTTGTGGTTGCATTGCCCGGATGTAGGTGTCACGTTGTTTTTTGTTTTGTTTTGTTTTTTTTATCTCTACACTGGATTGTTTCCGCTGCAGTAAGGGATATTTAAAGTGCTATACTAACCATTCTCACAAAGCCCCAGTTTCATTGACCCATGTATTTCATAAATTTAACTTGACGAGAATGTTTTTATATTATGTTCAAAGCACAGCACCCAATGTTTCTACCTGTTGCTATTTCATTATTTCCTATCCAACAATACACTCTGAAAAAAAACAATCTTTTGGAAAAATTGAAAAGCGTTGTTTCGTTTGATTTTATCGTAGGTTTAAATTTAAGGCCATTCATTTGATCAAATGATTTCAGATTATAAGAGTTTCAAAGATGAAAGTTGGATATAAAAGATAGTACATATAGGCCTTAGGTTAATTGATAGCAATACCAAATTCATCAAAATACAAACAAACAAAAATTCAAACAAAATCCCGTAAAAACTGTAGGGATTGTAGTTTTATTTTTGTGATCTATTAGATCTTCGGGTTTTTTCAGTTTATTTTATTTTGCTTTATTACATTTTTGGACTTTGTTTATAGAAATATTTGTTCCTGTTTTGTTGGTTTTTTGACAGTGTTTTTTCTTGGGTTTTCTTTTTTTATTTATGGGGGGGGGGGTCTTTGTTTGGTTCTTGGTTTTTTAATGATAATAATATTATTATTATTATTATTATCATTATTATTATTATTATTATTTTGGGGGTTGGTCCTTTTAGGGTGTGTGTTGTTTCAGTCATAAGGTGATGACAATTGGTTTTAAATGATAGAAACGAAGAAACTGTCACGAATAAAATCCCTACGGTTACAAGGAAAATCGCTAATTCTCTTTCAAAAAATGATTCAAAGCTACAAAGTGAATCAAGAGATGAGAAGTATTGCTATTTTATTCGGAGTTTTATAAACAGAAAATATATGTGCGATTATAACGTTTATATAGTGTAACTTGTTTTAGGGGACCATCCACGGAAGGCGCAAAACAGGTCATACATGACCTACTTCAGGTGATTTACATAGGAAAAAGCCATTTTTGAAACCATACATTCAAGTCACGTACGGCAGGATTTTCTTAAATTCAGTGGGTTGCTAAGATAGGGTTAAGACTGTATTTGTTTAAGTCTAGGTTGTTTTGGATGGAGATCTTACGCTTATCAAATAATAGTTTTCACTGTATAGAGGGGTCTACTTGTTAAGATTATTTCAGCCATCGTCACCTTTATTCCGTAGTGATATTTCTAAAATAATGTTGGAAGAGGCAAATCACAGAAATGCAATTAAAACAACAAAAACAGACAAGGAAAGAGAATCACACTTCCTTTTCAACCGAAACCGACTTTTCACCGAACTCGTAGGGTTTCCGTGGAATATTTTCGACGGATGTGGCATGCCAACAGGGGACGCTGACTCCTTCCGGACACCTGGTCCCATCCCGTTGGGGATTTGCTTGTGTTTGGCACGTTGAAACCATCATTACCCTAGACCTGTAATATTTTAGGTCTTACACTTTCAAATATCCCTCGGAACTTTTTCAATTTTACTTTCACTGAACAATACTCATTTTTTAGGCTATTTTTCTTTTGCAGTCATGACAAAGATGCCTTATCCTAAAACCCGTAATATCCCGTTAAATCTGCAATAGGCGGATTATGAATTATGTAAGCGAAATTTCTTTGTTGTTTAATCAAGAGAGAAGACTTTCATAAGAAAATGTTTTAAGAGAACTTTAAGAACTGAGGTGGAAAGATACAGATTAAGGAAAAAAGATCAAAGGTTTTATTTTTGTCATTCATGATTAAGATTGTGTAACATTATTTGTTCCTACGGCTGATATACTGTCTTAATTAACTTGATTATTTAGGGATTTTCTTTTTTTAATTTTGAAGCTCGGATGTCTCATAGCTAGGTCAAGATAAACAGTCACTAAATAGAAATTTATTAAATGTGTTGTAATCCTATATTTGAATAAATAAAAGCAAAGGTTTTGGTATAGCTAAAATTGTACTCTTTGGAATGAGGAATTTATTGGCACAGTACCAAATATTCCGAATTAAAAATTTAACAGTGGATTTCAATTAGAATCTGACTTATTGTTAGAGGGCTCTCAATGACACAATACTCCTTCGAAAATTTCCTGTAGAATATCACCCCTTCTATAGTTGTATTTCTATGTTTCCTTATATTATCTTTGTTGTATACATTCTCTTATTGATGTGTATTATGTTTTGATTTATATTCATTTTGTCTTTCATTCCTAAAGACTATGGAATGTACATAGTCCAATAAATCTGATTTAACAGTAAGTGTGATTTAGGAAACCATCTATAGTCGGCATTCAAAGGTATACAACTGGAAGAATTTACAAAAGTACGAGTATCAACATGAACGAATACTATATA
>JACSZP010034173.1:0-13382 GCA_016161895.1 Pinna nobilis
AAACCAGACAGGAACTGTTGTACAAAGGTAAGACAGTCTATTTCTAGTGTAGGACTGGATCAAACCAGACAGGAGCTGTTGTACAAAGTAAAGACAGTAAGACAGTGTATTCCCAGTGCAGGACTGGATCAAACCCGACCGAAACTGTCGGTTTGTAGAGGCTAGCTTTTCCTGTCCTTCATACGAGGCAGTGAAAATCTAAGTAACATGTCACAGTAGGTGCTGGCCTGTTTAGAACCCTCTCTACTCCTCCATAATTGCCAAACATGGGCCAAGTTTGTAGCACTTAAACATCATATGGTGACATGTTTAGTGGTAACAAACTATTTGAGATTACTCTGCATATCTGGGGAAAGCATCCCTTCTGCCATGGAAATGTTGTCTTTCAAGACAGATGGTCCTTAATAAGGTTTTTTCTTTATCTATTTTTTTTTCTTATAGCTTTATGATAAGACCTAGTTGTTTAATGGACATTCTTTATATTAAATGTGAATTTATGGCCACCTTCAATATGTAAAGGCTGAAGCATTGCACATCATATCCTAAAGCTTCTCAACTTAAAGTCGGCAAGTATCAGGGTCAGACTTTTGAAGTATCTGACCACAAGAGAGAATCTCAAGTATACTTGTATAAAGTACTCAGAAGTCTTTGTACTTCTACGCATTTAAAATTAGATGCTTCCATTTGACTTGAAGAATTAAGAAGGCTATATAATAATAATAATGCATACATGTATATTATATTTTTGTTTTGCTTTTCAGAACTTGTTGCAGATTTGGATTAAATACCAGTCACATGAAGATCAAGACAGAGAAAAATTCTTAGACAGCGTGTGGGCTATCGCTAAAATTTCATCAAAAACGGAACAAATTTGTTTGCTGGTTACAGGCTTGATGAAAAAGGTGAATATTTGTCATAACTGTTCATGATTCACATATGGCAGTAGGTTTGCTTAAAGATTCAAATAGGCATTTATACCAGACCTATGACCAACCATCGCCTGTGGTCCTTTGTCCATCATGATTAATACAATTCCTGGTATTCTTATTTCTCAGAAAGTTCTGAAGGGATCTTTTCAATCTTTACATGAGTTATTTTGGTTTGACCAGAACAAATTTGGGCCTTTGTCATTGTTATTGCTATTTTTGAGAGAGTACTTAAGGAGTCTTCCTCAAATCTTGCATGGAGGTTCATCTTGGGGTTTAATTTTTTTTGTATGCCACATTTTGGGACTGATCAGAAAAATGTGGATCCAAAGGGGGAACTTTGTTTTTAAAATATTAATCTTGTTATTATTATTTCTCATAAAGCATTGAAGGGATCTTCTCAAATCTTACAGACATGTTCCCCTTGAGGTGTAGCCATGTATGTCACATTTTAAAATTCATATTTTGAAATAGAGTATGGGGTCCAGTTATTGAATGCTTTGATAGAACTTAGAGAAAAATGGAATAGAAGAGTCTGTCATAGGTCTTATAAAGATCTATCAGTGGTATGCATCAAAATCCTTCTATGATCTATTGTCAGCTAATACCTTTAAATCTCTCCTAATGCTCATGTTTCTCAGGTGAGGGATGTGGGACTGTTTTGGTCTCTTGTTTATTATTGTTTTTTGATTTTTGTTTCAATTTTCTTCGCATAGAAAATTTAGTGGCACACTATTTTAGGGTTGTCTAAGACAAAATATCTAACGCATAAGTTGAAGGGCTGTCGTGTTATTTATTATGTGTAAAAATGTCTTTTGCTTTATATGCAGTAAGAAACTCAAAGGTAGAATTTGTTTTTTATTCATTTTAAGTTTAAAGTGCTTTATCAATGAATTCAGGCCTCCGTGGCCGAGGGGTTAGCTCGTTCGACTGTGAATTGAAAGATCCGAGTTCAAGCCGTGTAGCGCCACTCCTTGGTTGGTCATCCCTGTCTTTCGGATGAGAAAGTAAAAACCGAGGTCCCATGTCACAGTAGGTTTTGGCACGTTAAAGAACCCTCCCTGCTCTACGGCCAGCAGTGCTGAGCATAGGCAAAATTTGTAGCCCTCACCGGCACACGGTAACGTCTCCATATGAGTGAAATATTCTTGAGTAGGACATTTAACAACAATACCATACCATCAATGAATTCAACTTACGGAAAAGTCTTCGACAATGTATGTTGCATTAGTTTAGAGATGATTTGATATTGTAATATTAAATACATGCTTTTTCTTTTCAGTGTGGAATGAACTTGATACAGCTATATACAGACCTGTGTGTGTATGCCATCAATGTGGATAAAGGGCGCTGTGAACAACAAATGCTGCTTGGTAATATGGAGGGTGTGAAAACTCAGCAGCTGGCCATCTCCGTCACCTGTCTTAAGTTTGCTGATCTGTACTGTAACTGCAGTCCAAAGTTAGCCCGCATAGCAGCACTGACGGCGTTTGCTCTGAACCCAACAATTGCTAATTTCAATGTGGTTAGAAAAACATTCACCGATAAACGGAAAGAGAAAATTCAGCAAGTGAAAGCAGAGTATTCACCTGGAAAGGAACAAAAAGAACCAAAAGAATACAAACCTAGACAAAGCAGATATCTGAGTAAGGTCAATCCAGCTACTCTGTATGAGGTTGAAAGACTTTTGAATATGTTGAGACCTTACTATTTAGACCCAGAGTTGACTTTACCAAAACTGCTGCCCGTGTGTCAAAAATTCATGGAGGAAAAAGGAACTTTTCAATCTGTGAAAAAACAACCTGAAGTGAAGAAAAAGGGGGGACCTCCAAGACTAAATGAGGTACAATATTATTGTGATGATAGTGTCAAAGTAGTCCAGAAGAGAGAAGAAAAATCAAATCCTACGCCAGTCAGCAAATCCACTTTGCAACCAATGAATCCTGCACTCGGTAGCCAATTCTCTTCATCTGCATCACATTCTAAATCAGAACAGATCCAGAAAAACAGTGTTAAGCCACCTCTGTTTGGTAATAAGCCACACTCATACAGAGCAATGACAGCAACAGAAACCCTAAGTACCAACAGAAATCCAAAGCCTAATCTGAGTGTTCAAAAGTCATCCAGTACACAAAGGCTAGTTCCTGTGGCTGCCCTTATGTCTGCTCAAGAAACAGACCTACAGCGAGCAACGAGCAAAAACAGCATTGCAGAACTTTTAAAAGCCACAAAGACCCTGCCTCAAAGTTCCCCAGATAGGAACACCTCTAGAAGTTCCAGCAACATTACAGCATCAAGTACTTACACAAGTCAAAACTTCTCCTATGATAAAAAGGTATCAGTAACAGGGTCTGAGTTATCTAATGCTGCACATAGACATAACTTTAATATGCCAGCTAATTTAATGAACAGAACTACACTAACTACAGATGAGCAATTAAAGAAGCAAGGTGTCCATATGGAATATCAGGAAGTGATAGGGAATGCTGGTGATAAAGCTATATATCACCATTTGTATCAAAGTGTACCGAAAAAACCTGTTGGAAAACCAATGAAGTCACCACTGAGTACCTGTAAAGTTAGTTCTGTAGAAAGTAATAAAAGCAGTCAGAGGCCTAGAATTATACCTGTTAGATCACCTGCATCCAATGAGGATAAACATTTTCTGCCATATTCCAATAATCAAAGGTTACTAAGTCAAGGAGGAGTGCAGAATACATCATTTTTAAGTGAAGCATTAACTGGTGCTGTTAATCCTTCTACATGCCCTAGTAATTCTTCACAGTCAAGAAGCAACCTTGTGACCCTGCAAGGAGTCAGAACAACACAGAGGAGACCATCAGCAGAGGAACTCAAACCAATAGTTGACTGGTTACAGTCTGGGACAGAGGATGCTGTGAAGAGCCCCATGGACACAACTGTAAACCAATCCAATGTCACACCAGTGAGTCTAGGTCTTATGAGAATTGCACCATCTAATACGCAATATAGTGCAATTCAAAATGCTACTCAACAAGGTCAGAAATCTCCAAAGTCTCTTCCTTCATCAGCTGAGATGGCAGTGTATACAACAAGTAAAAGTCAAACAATATCTCAATTACTTGCTGCTTCTGCAAATCTTGAAACAAAGGACTTCACTGCTGAAAATTATACGTCATCTGGTCAGAAGCAAATACCATTGCAGTCTAAATCACCAAAGACTAAAAAAGCTGTGTTGCAACAGACAGCTTCAGAGATTTCTAAAAAGCTCATCTCGCTTCAGAAGTCCTCAAATAATAGTAGTACCATTACCGCTCAATTGTTACTGAATCTGCAACAAAGAGGAATGCTGACAGCAAATCAAGAGTCGTCTATTCAGCCATCTAAAAAAACCAGCTCTCCTGTTGTTTCCAGTCACCAGTCTCAAAGTATGGAAACTAGTTCTCCTAAATCAACTGCTACAAGTCTACCTAACTCTGGAGCTCAGAAAATATTAACGTCTAGTGATCTGTCTTTAGAGGAGATGAAGAGAAGGATTGCACAAATAGTTCATCAACAAAAACAACTGGCTCTAAATTTGCAGGCTAAGCAAGCACCTCAAACTTCTCCAAAGCAGAGGAGAATAAAAGCTAAACCAAAAAGGGAGTCTTCAGACAGTACTGCATCATTCTCTATTTCACCCTCTTATGATAATGCTAAAGGATCGAGTGGCAACAATCAGCAGGTAATAATAGCTAAGGATGGAAAACATGGTGTCACATCAACAATCAACAGCACACTTACACAAGATCAGTTACAACATCTACAACAGCATCTCTCTGCCTCTCAGCAACAACAGATTTCAACTGCTTCAGGATTAGGATTGGTACAGCAGAACCAAATATCTACAGTTGTTCAACAGCAATTATACCAAACAGCAGTTCAGCAAGTCACTCAACCAAGTACATTAGGAAGTATGCAGATACTACAACAACCACAAATACAAACAACTACCATTGTACCACAGCAGGTACAGCAATCAAACAGTATCCACCAAGCTTCTGGACAACCGTCTCTTGCTGGGGGAAGCGTATCATTCATTTTGCAGCAGGAACAACAACAGGAACAGCTGCAGCACACCCCAGCAATAGTAACAAAAGCAGCCCAGTGCCATTCCTTGCCCAGTATATCTGTATTAGTCCAACAACCCATGATGAACTGTGCTTCAACTGAAAAATCAATTTCTTCTACTGTTGTTGACCACTCTCATTTGTTAACCAATCCCCAGACTGGTGAATTTGTAGCACCTGTACATAACCTACAAAATTCTGTTGTCCTTACATCTGATGGAGCTCAAACAATTTCATTGCAAACTACCAACATAGCGTCACAAGATGTCCAACAACACCAGATTATCTCCCCTTATAATGCAAGTACTGTATCACAGAATCAAAGTGGACTATTGTATCAGAGTGCAATACCTAACTCTCAGAGTGGAGTAGTGTTGCAAAATGCAACACCCCAAGGTCAGAGTGGAATGATATCTCAAAGTGCATTACCTCAAAATCAGAGTGGAATCTTATCTCAAACTGCAACAACTCGAAATCAAACCGGAGCAATATCTCAGAGCACCTTCCCTCAGAGTCAGAGCAGAGTCATGTCTCAAACTTCATCTAGCCAGAGTGGAATACTCCCTCAAAACAGGGAGGGTATACCTGTAAATATAGATCAACAAACATCTTATCAGTTGATGTATGTAGGCAAAATCAAAACAATGGAATTACCAGCTGGATTCTCAGAAAACACACTTCATAGTAAAATTGCTAGAAAAAGTGGGAATTCTTCAAAAAACTCCAAGCCAAACATAGATAACAGAATCAAGGGCAAAGTTACTGTTATTGACAAGTCTGTTGTTAATGAATTAACAAAAATAATAGCACCCATGAAGCAGCCAGTTACTAGTACAGTGCCAAAAATACAACCTGATGCTGAAAGTGCAAGACCAGAGACCTCAGATTTCTGTACTAGAATGAGCTGTGAAGAGAAATTAAATCAAGATATATGTTCCACTGAACCAGGTCAGAGTAGTTCTTCAAATTATGCTGTCAATATGGACCTTTTAGCCAAAGTAGTTGAGCAGGAGATAGAACAATTTGTGACTACGGACGCACCACAGTCTGCAAGTCCTCATGTCATGGAAAAGGATGTTGTACAGAGTAGAGATAACCAAGGAACAGATGTGTGCAACAAGCAAGAGACTATAAATGTCTTCAAGCCCGAGACTGATAATGTGCTCAAGCCAGAGACTGATCATGTGCTCAAACCTGAGACTGATAATGTGCTCAAACCTGAGACTGATAATGTGCTCAAACCTGCGACTAATGTGGTAGAGTCTGAAGCAAATAATGTGCTCACTAGAAGTAATGAAGATGATTTAACAATGATTAGACTTTCCATTGAACAGAGTATTGAGACTGGAAACAGAAGTTTTCCATTTGAAGTTGTTTCCCCAATGACCGACAGAAAAATTGAGAGCAGTGCTAATGTTAATAGTAATTCTAGTGAAACCGGAGAAGTATCTAGTGATAGAACAAATGTTGGATTAGTGGGCAGTTTATCTGATGTGCCGTGTAACTCTGGTCAACTTCAATTAAAAACAAACATTGCATTGCCGTATATGTTGAACACGTCTAGCTCTGTTGTGGGGAGCACCAGTTCGTCACATCATGCATTTGCTACTTGGAGAGATGAGAATCAAATACAAGCAACACATATAAATGGTGATGCCACAAATGTTCTTACTTCATTTGAGCATCAGGAGTTGAGATCACCTAGCAAAGCTAAGGATGAGAATATTCTTAGTGGTGGAAGCACAGGCATTGGAGATGATATTCTCATCAATGATTCAGAAAGCAATCTCATGTCACAGGATGATACTGACCACGTTATCCAAAAAATGGAACAAGGTGAAGAAGGGGAAAGGGATAGCCAACAGGTAGACCAGAAAGTAACAAATACAGTCAACAATAGCTGTGTAGAAGTAAATGAACATACTTCTTCTTTAGATGGAACAAATAATGTTGGAAGAGAAGGACATCTAAATCATGCACAAATGGAATCAAGTATCCAAAAGGAAGAGGAAGATGGAGATATAATACTGCCGGAGGATGATTCAGGAAGGGAGAAGAATATGGATCAGAAGGATTCAGATAATGATTCAGATGTCAGAAATGATACAAATAATTCCAGTGGAGAAAATCAAGAGATAACTAGAAATGATTCTTCTTCAGTGAATATGGAAATGGATTCTTCCCAAGTTAGTGAGTTCATCGAGGAAGGTCAATTAACAAGAAAAGCAAACGAGGATATGGATAGCTCTACCTTCACAAAAGATGGAAATGAAAATAGAAATATTTGTGAGGACCCCTTTAGAATGGGAGGTGAAAATGTATGTGCACCCAGTGCAGAACAAATGGCAAACAACACAGAAAAAATAACTGCAGTGAAAGAAGCAAGAGATGTACTAACAACTTGTAATGATATTACAGACGTCAAATTTACACTGGAACAGACCTTGCAAGAAAACAAAAATGACTCGGAATGTACTACAGATCTTCCCACTGAAAATGAGGAATCTGGTCATAATACTTCAATAGACCATGGAAGTACATGTACTGAAGATGTGGAAAGTAACACAGCATCACAAATTCAAATAACAGACAAATATGACAGTGATTTAGATGTTGACACTGAAATGCCTGAATCAACAGCTGTGAAGGAAATCTTTACAATGAATACGACATTGAAAGACAACATGGGAGAAATGTCAGAGCTGAGAAATAATGATATGCCATATCCAGCTAATACAAAAAGTAATGTAAATATTGACTATCAGAATCATGAAGAGGGAACCAGTCTCAGCCAGTCTTCCACAATTACTCAGCATGATGGAAATCATGAAACTGCTGATAAGAAAGACAAGGACCAAACATCTACTGTAGATGCAGGAAATCTTCAGAATACAATAGATAAAGACTGTACAACAATTTTAAGTAGTTTGGATGTGGCTGAATGCCAGCCTGCTATTACAAAAGATAAAGATGATACTATTTATGACAACTCGCTGATGACATCTGACCCAGAAAGAAAAGTTTCCAATGATAGAAATGTAGACAATATTGAAAACGATGACAGTGGATTTCCCAAAAATGAAACCAAGGCTCATGAAGACAGTAATGAAAGTCCTAATGACAAAATAATTATAACTGAAGCTGTACAAGTCACAGATAACCCTTCTGACAAAGAAAGTAGCCCAAAACTTTGTGCTCTTAAAAAACCTGATGCAGAGGAGACAAAGGATGAACAAAAGAAGAGAGTGCTGAGGGGTTCATCCCTGTTACAAAAGACAAAGAAACCTTTAAGAGTAAATATTGAAGCCCAACGAAAGAAAGCTGACAGAATTATTCAGAAAATCACTCAGTCAGCATTAACAACATATTTAGAGGAGGATGGTAATGATGACTCAACTTTAGTGCCTGTTAAGTCCAAAGACAGAAACTCCAGACATAGCAAATTTGTATTTACCCCATCCTCCACACCACCAGTCAAGTTACGGATCACAAAAGAGGACAGGGAATTGGAGTATCCCAGACCAAGTATATCTCCAGCATCTTCATTTGGATCTTCTAAGTCCTCTAGTGACTATGACGCAGAAAGCGTGTTCGATTTTCCATCAAAATATGACAATCCAGAGGATGTCTCCTTGCCATTTAATGATTCTTCTGGACAAAATAAGTGCTTAATTTGTTCCAAATCATTTAAATCGGTTTTAAGTTTGAAGCATCATATCAGAAATGCCTGTAGATCTACAAACAAACCGGATTTCAAGGATTTGCGTGATTATGAGTATTCCTCACATTATGCCTGTGTCAAGTGTGGCATGTCCTCTGTTCTGGAATCCCAAGTACAAAATCATGTAAAGGAATGTCAGAGTCAAAGTGCACTAGCCAGTGGTATATTAACATGTTTTAAATGTGAGATGTGTGGACTAGTTTTTAACAGTAAATCAGTGATACACAAACATGTGTCTAAGGAGTGTCATAAGCTTCAAAGCTTTAAGGAAATGAAAAAGGAGAAGTCAAAGGAGTTAGAAGTACGAATGTTTAATCAAAGTGATTCTTTAACAATGACGCCTCACTCGAGGAGTACTAGTCCTAAAGGAGCTGCTTCTATTGTTAACAGAGAAAGTCCAAAGAATAACTCTGAATTTAAAGCGGTTGACAGTACTTCTAGTGAAAAGAAATTAAAGGATGATCACAATGAGTCGAAAGTGTCCCAGAAAGAGGAAAAGAAGAAAGAAAAGTCAAAAACTGAGACTGGCCCAAATTCCCTGGTACTTGATACAAGACTAAGAAAACGATGGTTCTTAAGGAAACAAGGAAAAGTCTCTTCTGGATCTAGCTTCAAAGCCTTTGAAATCTATTCTAAACAGTTGTCTAGAAAATTAAAAGCTAAGAAAATGGAATCAAAGTCCCAAAAGAAAAAAATAATCTTAGGAAAGGAAGATGACAACAAGGAGGAAGACATCAATCATGGATCAAAGAGAACCACTAGAGCGTCTGCTGACAAAACAGTACCTGACATAACTGTTGATAAAAGTGGGGAGAAGGAAAAGCCAAACCTTGAAATGCAGGATAAAGATGATAAATCTAAAGGCCAGCTAGACAAGAATGCACTTGAAACTGAAAAGGGTATTGTAACTGTAGAGGTTAGGAAAGAGGACATTGACACACAATCAGAAGAAATAGGGCAAAAGGAGGCCAATATCCGGGATACAAACAGGCTTGATAAAGAGCCTGAGTCAGAAATAGAGAAAGATGGAACACTGTGTGCTGGTACTACAGATAGTAACACTGAAATTGATGACTCCGGTAAAGCCACAGACAAAGTCAAACCTGGAGCACTAGAGACAAACAATAAATCTGCAACTAAAAAATCCAGAAAAACAAAGGGCAGAGGAAGACCTCAAACAAGAAGTTCTAGTATTCAAAATACACCAGATAGATCAAAGGAAATGGTAGACATCAGTAAGGGATCTCCAGCAAAACAACAAATGGATACAACAGAATTGATCATCCAAACAAGATCAAGACATTCTAGTGCAGGTTCTGATATAAGCAGTATAGAGAAACACCCACTGGTTAAAACTATGGGTGAAACTTGTGAGTCAGGTGCAAATGAGAGACAGACACGTTCAAAACACCCCATAATAAAAGTTGATCAGTCTTCTGCAGAGGTAAAATCTGACACAGCATTAAGAAGTAAGCGCTTAAGAGTTAATAGTGGCTCTACAGAAAGATCTTGGAAGTCGGACGATTCTGAGCTGGACATTTCAAAATCTGTTAGGCGATCTAGAAGAGATAGATTTGAAAGAAAATTTGAAGCAGACGAGTTTGATAGTAATAGGTCAGGTTCTAGTGAAACTCGAAAATGTCAGATGAAGTCAAAAACTGGGAAAGACCAGACCATGAAGAAAAAAGACAATATGGCGGATGGTAAACAAGATACACAACAGGAAGGAGATCCTTCCATGTTGGGGAAAAGATTGATCAAGGTGAAAAAGTATGATCAGTTTGAAGTTCCAGAATTTCTGAAAGCACAAATTAAAAACTCTAACATCAAGCGACAAATCAAGACTCAAAGAGTAAGTGGGAAAGTTTTAAAAGGAAAATGTCTTCCAAACAAAAACATTTCTCAAGAGATGATAACTCCATCCTCTCAGTCACAAAAATGTCCTAAATGTGGATCCAGATTTGGAAGTAGTAGCAAACTTGTAAAACACATTGCAAGCATTCATTTATCGCCATATAAATCGAAATATAACCATGAGACTAAAAAGTGTAACTTTGTCTGCCAGTACTGTAAGATGTCTTTTAGGATGTATGTGCAGTTTTTAAAGCATGTACCAATACATGCTGAAAAGATTCTATTGGACTTGAGCTGTGGAAAGGCAGTTGGTATAACTTCAAAAGTATCAAAATTGTCAAGACAGGCGCAGATTGTAAATACAATGAAAGGACAGGATGATTTGAACGTTTGTGTTAAAGTGGAGGGAGATTCAAGCTCAGAGGAAGTAAAGGTAAACATTGATAATGTTGGTGAAGAGGACCAAAAGTTACAAATAGATGACATTAAAAGGTCACGAGAATCATCAGTTTGTTCTACGGACACAGACAGTTCACTTAGAAGAAGTAAGAGATCAAGGAAGCAGATGGATTGGAAAGATTTTGATATCGGAAAAATTGCTAGAAAGCAAAGTTTATCTCCAACATCAGAGACAAGAAATCCTACTTGCACTGTTACTAAAGATTTGTGCGAGTCTACTGAAGTTCACAGTAGTAGTTATAACAAGGACCAAGTCAAAGAAAATGATAAAACTGAATCATCTGTAACAAGCATTGATACAAAATGTACTGAGATGAGCTCTGGATCAGAGTCATTGATTCTTACACCAGATAAGGTCATCAGTAAATCTACAAGTGCTCTAGTTATGTCAAGTAATGAAATTACTGTCCTGGATGATTCTACTCGTAATGAATTGGAATCTCTCAACTCTGAACAAAAAGTGAATGTCAAAATGGAAACTCAGCAAACAGATAAATGCCCTTCATCAAACTTGCGTTCAGAAACTACACCCAAGAGAAAGGCAGCCAGAGAATTGAGAAGTCAAGGGAAAAAAGTTCCAAAATACTCAGAGAAAAGTTTAGATACTTCTGGAGGTAGAAGTCTTAGAAGTGCAAAAAAGGCCAAATACTCTGCAAAAGAAAAGATATCCAACAAAAGAAGTCGGGCAAGAAGTGCTAGATCTGTGAATAAATCTAATCACATAAGATGTGTCACTAGGAATATAGCAGAGGAGAGAGGTACCAGAATTAGAAAAGAAAAAACTGGCCAGAGACATTCGTCACAGAGCAGAAGTGCAAGATATGCAAACAGGGTCAGAAATAGCTGCGGTGAACAAAGATCTTCCTGTGACAATGAAAATTCTAAAGTTTTAGGCTCTAGCAAACCGGACAAGATGAATTCCAAATCAAAGAATTCTGGAGTCGTGTGTAGAAGTGAAGAGAGAAGACTGGAACCCTTGTCAGATGATGAGAATTCATGCATAAAAAGTAAGAAAAATTATGATGGACAAGTAACATCTCACTCAACAATGACTGAAAAAGCAGTGGCAAATAAAACCAGGCTTCATGTAAGCTTGGAACGGTTGTCAGTTGAATACACAAACAATTTGACCGGACACACTTCCTCGAAGCGCAAAAGTGAGACTGAACTATTCCGTACAACAGATAAAAAGTCTAAGACATTGATAGAGGAGAATGAGAAAGATGCAATCAGTGACTTTGATGTGGCTGAATCTGATAAAGAGGTCTTTTTCAAACGAAGAGTGAAATCTAAGAAAAAACCAGATGATGATTTTGTCTCCTGGGATGGTGAGGATGATACAGATTCAGATGAGAATACTGAACCATTAGATGATAAGGAATCTGACTATATGCCAGAGGAACAGGATGAAGATGATGTAGATACAGATGGAAGTGGTGAGCTGTCAGATCTTGAGGAGGACCACCTTGTTAGTGGTGATGATTCTGTACAGTATTCAGATGATAAGGGCTTCAAAAATACTGTTGTTGATGATGAGGAATTCTCATATGTGAAATCTCCAGCTGGAAGCAAGTCTTTTGAGGAAGTGTTCAAGGCGAGTGTGTTAAGAAAAAGTAAAATGAACACAGCAAGCCATACATGTACAAATGAAAAAAATGCATTTTTAAACAGTTTTATGTCTTATATAGATAAGAGAAAGACAAAGATCAGTAGTGATACAAAAACTTTACCATCTGCTCAGAAACTCAGTAAAAGTAAACAATTTCGCAGAAAACGGAAAATCTCTCGGAAAAGAAAAAAGCTCAAAGATAACAGCACAGTGCAGCAGGAAGAAAAAGATGAGTCACAAAGTTGTCATTCTCATCAAAATCATGAGCAGACACATGAGAACCAGAATTTGGCAGATGACAATGTGAAAGGTGCACAAAATAAAGGATCACTCTCATTTTTGGACAGTTTTTTGGCGCACTGCAGTAAAAAGAAAATTTCCAGCACTTCAAACACTTCTGAGAAGAACCTGTCCAATACGGCAATAGAAGAAAAGACATCTAATGATGGTCAACAAGAAGATCCCAGGCAAGTAATGGCATCTGAATCATCTGTTACCTCACCATCCTGTAATGTTTGTTCTGAAACGGACCTGAAGGCTGAGCAGTCAGACTGTGTGAATCATGGTAAGACATCCAATGGATCTGAGCACAGAGAAGCTAGCACAGACAACATTCCTGGGCAGAGTAATGATATGTAAGTATTATTGTATATCCTTTGTATTGTCATTGTCTTGAGTAAAGCCTAATGTTTTGTTAGTTACTGGGATTGTTAGGTCCCCCCCCC
>JACSZP010034179.1:0-10347 GCA_016161895.1 Pinna nobilis
AGTGTCGAGGTGACACTGAACAGGTCTATGGCCACTTGCTCTATTAAAATATCTAAACAACAGAACAATTGCGGGATATTCCCGTTTAAATTTCTTCGTTTCTTTCGATTTTTGAAATAACAAACTTTGCATAGTACCATTTTGTAGTGCATAACGTCTCCGAGAGCTAAGAGTTGGAATCTCGAAATATCTTAACGTCATAACAAGTTTTTTCTCCGTTTCTTTCGATTTTTAAGATAACATACTTTGCACAACATCATTTACTAGAACTTCATCTCCGGGTGCTAAGAGATGAAATTTCGCAATTCTGGTAACTCATGTGTTTTCGGCTTAGTGCAAAATGACCTGTATGAACTGACTATAATATATTAGTTTCATCCCGGATGCGACAGGCAATGAATTAAAGAAATCCATCAATGGTTCTATTTCAGAACTACATTTTTTTCATATAGCCTTTATCAGTCTAATTAACCGCTGTTTGTCACGACCATATCCTGTTTTATGATCATTTTGGCATTTGCTGTATTTAATTTTGATGTTTATACAATGTTAGTTCTCTATATGTCGTTACAGGTTAAATATCGGGGAGCATCCATTATTTACTAAAGTACAGGAAGTTCTATGTTTACATATCCTGACTATGTCTATCATGAATAAGATTTTCATTTGATGGTCCACAATATCAGGACATCATTAAAAAGTACTATTCCTAATAATTAAATCAATTATAATGATGATGTTGAAGATTGCCTTGATTGTATAACAGTAATCTTTTTTTTCAATTACGTCATAATCAATTAACCAGTCTATTTACTGTAATATGGGGAAATTGTGTGGAGCTTTTGTTTAGCAAATCACTTTTTTTATTTAATTGCGATGTTATTTTTGACGCGAGAATGCATACAAAGAAAACGTGTCACTTTGTATTTTTTTTTTATATTTTCGCAAATATTGAAGTCTTAAAAGCGATTTGCAGTAAGCATTGAAATTGATGACGATACAGAACAAAATTCCAACAACGAACCTTAAAAAATCATTGTGATTTCACACATATATCCTGCCAGTAAAATGGTTGGATCATCCCTTTGCAGAGTGATTTTGCAATGAGCTGAGCAACGGTATAAAGAATAATTCAATTTCAATATGAATGCAAGACATTTTTTAATGAAATCAAAGATCAAAATACAAACTTTTTCAATACTATTTATGAACTTCGGACCATTTATAGACTCAAAACTTTTTGTAGGAATTATGAGATCGATCACTGATCTTTGCCTTTCCNNAATTACAAGTTAATGAAGTAAGATAAATCTATTAACTACAATATTTCGATAAATGCATTCTCAGACCAGTATCAGAGTGCTATAAATATCTAACAAGAGGATTTCCAAAGCTCTAATATTTTTTACGGTTTAGATAAGAATGAGATATCAGATAACAAATACAAAATACAGTAGAACCTTGATTATCCGGATGCCTTTGTGTCCAGTCCGGATTTGTGAAGAATCCGGAATACTGAAGCAAACGTTTTACAGTCTCAAATGCCATTTAAAAATTATGTCCCTAGCAAATTCCGTCTTGAAGATGAAGCATACTGGGAATTGACATCCGGATTAATGAGGCTCCAATGTATATGGACTTATATAAAAACAAAAAACCCAGTTTTAGATTGAATAAATTGAAAGTTTGAAAAGACATGATTTAGACTTACTAAAAGTCAGTGATAATAAAACAACAACAAAAAAACAAAACAAAACCCCCCCCAAAAAACAAAGTAGCGGAAACCGACAGATATAAGACATTTTCATTACGAGGTTGCTTCATCTGCAAAGTGAGTAGGTTTTTTTTGTTTTGTTTTTTTTTGGGGGGGGGGGGGGGGGGGGGGGGGGTTGAGGTTCTCATGTTACAATATAATGTGGACTCACCACATGATGATTCGTCAGAGCCGTCTTCGTTGTTCCAGCAGTCGTTTGATCCATCACAGACATATTTTCTGTCGATACATCTAAAAGTCTGGCCCAGATATTTACACGGGAATTTTTCTCCCACTGCACAACTAACGGACCCTGCATAACATGAAAAAGGAATAGTTAAAGAGTATTCCGACAATTTTTATGACAACCTGGTACATGTATTTCAAAAGAAACGTAAAAATGAACTCCGATAAATATTATCATTTTTTTCTTTTTACCAAAGCAGCATGCACTTTTTCTTCGATGATTGAGAGAGAGACATACATACACAGAGACAGACAGGGGCAACGACAAGGACAGAAAGAATGTCAGAAAAATACAGAGTGATATATGAGCACAGGGAGAGAGGAAATAGAGAGAGACACAAAATAGAGAAAAAACAACACAGAAAGAGAAAGAGACAGAAAGACAAAATGACAGATGAAAGCGATGTCTTGTACTCACCACAATTATTTTCATCTTCACAAGTCAGGCCACAATCACACATGCCGTCACAGACATTTGACACTTTCAGGCATCTTCCATTTTGGCATTTGAATTCTTTTTTGGTACATTCTCCGCCTGAGTGAAAATAAAGAAAAAACGAAATAAGATGCAATAAATGGCTTTGTTACGGTCATGTCATAATATGCTGGAATGACTGGATTGTTAAAAAACTGAAAATTGGGGCCCCTTGAATTTGGTATAAGCCAGTGTCAAAATTTTCTGCACATTTTTTTTAAGAAATGGGGGTGGCCCTAATCATTGACATGTAGTGAAAATCGAGAAGGTCATCCCCTGGTTTGGAGTTTATCGCAGATTTGGGGAACAATAACTAAGTATATAGTTTATATGCGTTGGAACGTCTGGAACAGAATATTTGACGAAAGGTTAACATTGTCGCCTATGGAAAACCATTTAATGGAGTCTGACCTGTTACTTCACAAACTATAGATTATATATGTATATCCATTGGCCTGCCTTATTTGGCATGTACGCCATAAGCTACATAATTCAGAACTTGGTTCGGAACATCAGATACTGTTTTCAAGCATAACGCCAGTATTAGATACCGGTCATTAGGAATCATGTCTTCTCAAATGTATCTTCCCGCATACACCCATTTCAGATTTAAGTCTGATTGAAGAAATATCAAATGGTTAAGTACTATTCGCTGGACAGACCAGACAAATAATTTATCCTACTTGACACCATGACCTATATCTTTTTTGGAGGATGCCTACATATATGTAATTTCTATGAATCTGATCCTTCACTTAGGCATTACCCTGACATATTAAATAATTTATTTCAATTTATAGACATATTACCAGTTGCGTCTTTTCACAAACATAAAGGAGTGATTCTCCCCGCTTTCTCGATAAAAATGAAAAACCAAGAATCGATAAAGGGACACCATTAACGTGTATTGTTTTCCCGCCAGTAACAAAACGCAATAAACATCAGAAGAAGTAACGTTTTAATGAGTCACTTCACAATATGCGACTATAAATCTGCGTAAATGATGTCAAACGATCCTAGTTAAATGAGACAGAAGAGACTAAAAAACTCCATCAAATGACGCGCTTTTTATGTTTTATACCCTGGGAGAAAATTATGTCACATATTTTGAGGGACTCTGTCGCCAATTCGACCAAATGTATTATCATGACAAAATTTTGAAAACAGGTCATTTTTCATCAATCAAAGAGTTTTGTGTAATTTATTGTTCCATGGATCTTATTGTTTTCCTTGTGAAATTATAGCTGAAATTCTGGTTTCTTTGGCAGACTCTACTTCCCAGATGTTTTGCAATCTAGCATATCTTTGAACTACATTGACATATGTGACAAATCGCCAAAGTGATCAGTTTCTTTGTTGCTACATTTTTATACCCAAATGATGTAACTTTCATACGATGAAGGTCTATAACTGTAACCTACACGGACATTAAGCGGTGAGGGTTCTTTAATGTATCAACACCTTCAATGACACTGGACCTCGGTTAAAACCTTCTCGTCGAAAAAAAAACAGGGGTTGTGAATTTACTTAAGTCTGGAAAGATTCTCAAATCCGGCCTAAATTCTGATTAGCCAAGAGACTGGATTCTCGAACTTTAGTCAAAGTTTTACGGTGCCCAACCCAGGTAAAATCAGTTGAGTACGCAGCGTGGATTCGAACCCAGAGTCTCGTGATCAGATGGCAAATATGCTAACTACTGAAACAGCATGGCTGTTGAGTGATAAGGAAAAAGGGTAGAGCTTAGACGATTGTCAAATTTCATTGATTTGCGTTAAATACAATTTATTGTCATGAAATGTAGTTTTATTGTACTACGTGCGTTTTAGCATAGTTTTATTGCCGTGCTTGTCGGGACTTAGATTTTCGAACAACACTTGGTAATTCTGCAATTTTTTGATGATGATGATGATGATGATGATGATGACAACGACAACGACGATGATAATATTGATATTGATGGCATTGTATCCGGGGAACGGGAAAAGGTTCATTTACCAGGCGGTAACAAACCTAATACGGTCATACGGATAACAACTGTTTTTTTGTTCAAACGTTTAATATTTGAAACAAAACTTGAAAGTAATTCAGAACGGTCCTATAAACCCAGAACATCTCGTCAAAGTTGATTTACGACGGTGAAGACTTCTCATCGCCTCTCATTGCCATGCATAAGTCAAAATAGAGGTATATCTCTGGCCTATGTTACAATTTGGCAAGAAAGACATTCAATAATATAGACACAATTCAACCGTGAGCTCTTAGTTTTAAAATCCGCGCTCGATATATGATATCGGGGGTCTTTTTAGAGGAAAATAATTTACCAATATAATGACTAGAAATAATAATATATGAGACACACGTGAAATCAACTCCATTATAATTCATCTTAATGGTTATTCGTACATTTATTTTTAAGTAATTGATATTTTTTCCAGGCTCTACGATTATGAAGAACCCACTTTATTCCAAATTAAATTTCTATAATGCAACGCCGAATGAGGTACTAGTTTTGTTTATCTGTCTTGTATTCATAAATCTAGACTTCGTAAATCATAAAATATTCCAGGAAAGATACGTTCCTATTGCTGCATCTGCTCAAGGCAATTAAGACAAATAGTTTATGTGAAATAATTTACACTCAAGATAAAATGTATTTTAATTTTTGCTTCAAAATTAAATGTTCAATAAAACATATTCAATCTACTCGACAACATGTTCCACTCTTGAAGTCAAAAGTTACACAAAACTTAATTCTTATTTCATCAACATTTACTACGTAAGACCGTCTCGTCATTTGATAGCTAATTTGGAATAATTGCTATTTTGACATTTTAACGTTCCAGTGTATATTTAAAGCACAACGTGCACCCAAGTCTGTGGCCGTGCATTAGATCTATTTTGAATTTCCTCATCTGGTACTAAATTGAAGAATCAATTATACTATTATCCTTGATGATGAAGCCGACATTATATTTAATTATGTATATTGCAGTTTCGCACATCTTATTACCACCTACTTAACTTTGCTATTAATTGAGATTATGAGATTGTTCAAAAGTTAATACACTTCTTGACCGTTTTATTATTGCTTATATATTCCACAAATAGGTTTCTCCGATGACTTTCTCCTTACACTTATATAATTTTTGCAAATAATAATTATGCTAATTACAGTGAAGCCCATTTTATATTGAACCCTTACATACTGACATACCAATAAATTTGAAACGATTTTTTTTCTTCCAAGTAACTACTTTACCAATATCTTAACACAATCATTAAAAAAAACCTTTTTGTATGCAAAGAGATCTTCATTTGGCTTTGGTTTCAATATGTTTGGGTTCGACTGTACAACTGCACTGCAAATCTTCTGTATGAATGTTTTGGAGAATAAATTCTAAGAAATCAGAATTTACGACTGAGCCCAGGTGCACATGAGTAGATTTATGATACACTGAATAAAAATTTGAAATTCAATGACCGGTTTCATATCAATGCCACATAAATTCAATCTGAAACGGCAAAAAAAAATAATAAAAGAAAAACATCCCTTTACTTTATTTCATTAGTTTAAATTTCGTTCATTAACAATTTTTTCTCAAACTTTTTAGATTCGACATTTTTACTTCCTTTTCTAATTTGAAATATTGGCATTTATCAACAAACATATCTAATCTTATCTAGCATTTTGTAGGAAATACGGCATGATCCTATTTGCGCACTTCACGCGTTATTTAGCGCTTCATAAAAGTAAAATGTCTAAAAATAGCGTCATTGAGTGATTAATTCGGAGTACTTTTATGTTATCAACATGAAACGACATTCACTTCCCTCTTGGAAATCTGTCAAAGAATACAATGAATGATGGTATGATTTATTTCTTCATCATAATGACATGGATCAAGGATGTCCATTTCACCTAAAATTCTACTTTTTCTTTCCTCTCAGAAAATTGATCTGGGAATCAAAGCGATACAGAAAAAAACACATAATAGTGGAACAAACTAATCATATTTATCTCAAGTGTAATATTTTTGAAAGCATGTCTCGATGAATGAAATATTTGTACAGAAATATCACTTGACGTCATATCTGTTGATAAAAATTCTCATTACGACATGAAATATTCCTTCTTAATTTTCAAATTCGATATTATCGATAACCTGGTTTTTGTAAAATAAATGAAATTCAAAATTTGATTAGAAGATATAATATAATTCATTAATTTGCATTTGCATCTTGAAAATGATGTATTTAAGGGTCTCTGTTCACAAGAACAGAAGTAGCATTTAAATAACTCATCAGTCTTTCATGTTTTAAATATTGATACCAATTATGTTCTTATTACAACCTATAAACTTGATCATAGGATTTTTTTTGTAATCGCAAACTGCTTTAGAAAATTGATTAAAAAGACTTCAATCACATTTTGTAATATTTGTCGTAAGATGTTTAATCTTATTTTCTCTGTTGTTTTTTTCACCTTTGAATTTGTCGCAGAACTTTTATTCAGAAATTCGGTAAACGGAAGAGGCGGCTGGGAAAAAAATTACAGGACTTCTTGGAACGTTTAATATTTCCTTAACTCTAAAAAGTCGCTTTCTGTATAACTTCGTTTGATGGGATCTGAGCAATACAAGAAGACACATACAATGGGAACTGAGTTATACACAGTCATGTGGATCAGCTCCAAAATATCTACAAACATCATTAATATAACAATTGCACAGAAATACAAATCGTCCCACAGAACGATGCACAACGCTTATAGAGAAATATTTCAGCCTAGAGTGTTACATCAACCGTGTCCCAGTGAGTGTAGTCATTATAAAGAAAACTCTCTTCCCAATGATCAGAGGCCTCCGTGCCCGAGTGGTTAGCGTATTCGACTGCAAATCGGAAGATCCGGGTTCGAGCCGCGTCAGCGCCACTCCGCGGTTGGCCGTCCCTGTCCTTCGGATGAAACAGTAAAAACCGATTCCCCGTGTCACAGTAGGTGTTGGCACGTTAAAGAATCATCCCTGCTCTACGGCCAGCAGTGCCGAGCATTGGCAAAAGTTGTAGCCGTTCACCGACACACGTTGAGGTCTCCATATTAGTGATATATTCTTGAGTGGGACGTTGATACCATACCATACCATACCTTCCCAAGGATCATAAGTGCCGATTCATAGGACAAATTTGTATTACAGAACGGGCATAGGATGACGTCTCTATATAAAAGATAGAATTTTGATTGGGACATACAACAAAGGCACAACAAACAAAGAATTATAGCCGGCGATATGACAGGTACTTTTTCTCCTCACTAAAGCAAAGTGTTAGAGTGAACTAGATTCATTTCTTCCCCCTTTTTGTGATCCGTGTACGAATGTACACCGGTATTCAACTGACGTCGAATGAATTTCGATTTGGATGAAGATAGCCAAATGGAAGCCTAATGATTTATTCAGACTTCCAAAACAGTCCTATATAATCTTTGGAATTCCAATTTCAACAATTTTCGCCTGTACGTTCGAATATCACACTCTTCTTTCATCAAAGATATTAAAGGAAGATTTTTTCTTGATATGTAGTATGATGATTTATTATGACTTTCAATATGAATGTGTTTACTTTTTGGTATACCAACTTCAACCTGTGAAGTTGACTGACCTTGCATCTGAATACCACTGAGATTGCGCTTTTCTTGATAACTTTACGTATTGACGGCTAGATAAAAATCATATTGCAATGAATAGAGTTTGGATAATGATAACTGCTTTATTAAAAGTTTTTCAGCAAATATATGCTCAGGATATAATATGATTTCTTTGCTGCTTTTGCTAGATTGCTATATTGTGTAACGTTCTACATTACGATTATTCACACATATGAAGACATCACAAGACTCAGATAAAAGTCTTCAATTTTGGCCGATGTTTTTCACCCAGGACCTTGGGCAGTGAGACAATATTAAACGTGCCTAAATTTACTCAGAAAGTCCAAAGGAACGTTTTTCTGTTTTTCGAACCGCTCTTCCGAGAGTCGAAACCCTCGACCTAAAAACTTAATTTATTCTGCGGAATCAATATTGAGACAAGACAGATATTCTTATACAACGTTTAAACGATTTTACGCAAGTTAAGAGCATCGTCTAACTTATGTAACAAAGAAGTTTGTCAATTGCACTTTGTATTAAAATTGATACAGCCAGCGTCACAGCTCGGCATGCTCAGGACGAGATTATGTCGCTATGGGTCACTTCCACAAAGACACTGTGACCTTCAATTTGATGTACTTTATAGTTGACCTCTCCACTCAGAACAATAAAGTTCAAATTTGAGTTAATATAGTGGAACCTCGAGCTTGCCTCCAGGCCACCTACCTTAGGATACCTTCTCGCAATGAAGGCATCAAATGTCTTCTAGATATATTAATAATTGTTCCAGTGTACATAAATCTCATTTTTATGATCGTCTCACCAATCAGACCATTTTTAGCCACTCAGTTTGATAGTTGTTACAGTGAGGTTCTACTTTAGTACTTAACACAAGCAAAATAACGTCCTTTCCTCGCTAAATGTTCAACCATACACTTACTGAATAAAGTAATTATCATTATCAGCATTAAAGTGAAAATAAATGTGTTTTATAAACAATATCTTTGCATTTGAATACATTCAAAATATGGTAGCTTTTCTTTTCGTGTACAAAAAATGATTACTTCAAACAACAGACAAAATAACATTGACCAAATTTTTGCTCAAAATTGTTTATGTCTGTAAGAATGAAAATTATTATTTACGAAAAAGAGGTTTGATGAACATAATGCTTTCAAAAGATACTTTGTTTGAGGCAAAGATAAGCATGATTAAAGAAACAGACAAATAAAAAATACTAGACACTTATGATATATTATAAAGTCAAAAACTTATATATTTAAAAAACAAAAGTAAACTTCAAGCATATACCATTATAATCCGCCCATCTGCAAGTCCATGCATTGCAACGAGAGAACAGTTTAAAATATTATCTCAAGCAGATACATGAATATCCTGCATTTATACTGTATTATTCTTTTAAATACATTTTCAAATGTTGAAATCGCTTTGAAAAATGAACTTGTACTTACAATTTGTTTCATCTGATTGATCTTCGCAGTCGGCCCATCCATCACATATTTTGTTTTTCATCATATAAACTCCATTTTTGCACCGTGGATACATTTCTGTAGTAAAAAAGAGAAAGATTTTCTGGTATCATCAAGTTCTTTTCATTTTTTGATACTTTAATTTTTATTTACTTACATCACTTCCAAACTTTAATTTAATGAAACTGACAAGAAAGCCATTTCATTTCTTTATCACGTTTTACGTAGTTTTTACGTCGTGGTGTATATTTCAAGAGACCGCGGTTTGCTTAAAAACGAAACCATTTGATAAAGCAATAAACCTGCCGAACGCAAACATGCACTTTTTATAATGTAGTAACATGGAAAGTGTTAAGAAGATTTATCAGGTCTCTCTTCAAGTGCCATATGTCTTTGAATGTGTTTTCAAATTAACCTCGTTGGTTGATTGGTTGGTTAAACTATTGTTCAACGTCCCACTCAAGAATATTTCACCTATATTATGACGTCACCGTGTGCCGGTGAAAAATGTGAAATTTTGTCGATGCTCGGCACTAAGAGCAGGAAGTGTTCTTTAACGTTCTAACAGGTACTATGACACAAGACCTCGATTTTTACTGTCTTTTCCGAACGACAGAGACAACCTACAGAAGCGTGGATCGGGCTCGAACCCCGGACCTCACAATCAGAAGTCACATGCTAACCACTCGACCGGGGCGCCCCTTCAAATTAACCTCGTATTTGGGTGGTAGGTACACTGGCA
>JACSZP010034190.1:0-11825 GCA_016161895.1 Pinna nobilis
CAAATTTAGCCAGTCACTTGGGTGGTCTTAATAGCGAGGTTCCACTGTAGTTGTATCCTAGATTATTTCAGACTCACCAATTTCAAGCATCTGAGCAGCGCAAGTCATTTGCAATTTCGGTGACATGCCACTCTTTATTCAAAACTGTTCAGCATCAACCCAATCAGATGTGGGTATTCAGGAAATCTGTGCGAACAAGTGTGATGTTCATAAGATGATATATGGACCAGAGTGCCATAAATAAAACGAAATAAGTGTTCAGCACCAACCAAAATAGAACCAAAAGTGGGTATGCAGAAAACCGGTGTGTGCAAGTGTGATGTTGTTTACATGACCATACAAGAGTGCCATAAGTAAAGGGAAGTAACTGGAGTTAAATAAAAAAGAAACTTTAACAGTAAAACGAATCTACCTCTATTTCTCACTCAACTTTCTCATATTTTTCTAACTTGATTTCATTTAAGGATACATACATTGTAAAAGAGGAACCTTATTGTCAAGAAAATCAATTTCTTCTCTGGTCTTAAAAAGTGAACACAAAAATGAGTTTGGTTATATACAAAACCTTG
This sequence comes from Pinna nobilis, assembly GCA_016161895.1. NCBI lineage: Eukaryota > Metazoa > Mollusca > Bivalvia > Pterioida > Pinnidae > Pinna > Pinna nobilis. The sequence continues at coordinate 570 of JACSZP010034190.1, forward strand.
AACTTTTACCATATTAATTAACCCTTTCACTGTAACTGCGGTCCTGGGAATTTGGGTGGAAAAATAATACAGATTCCTGAAAAATGATGTAAAGAAACAGTCAGTTACTACAAACGACGTCTATGTTTTTATGGGTATCTGTATAATTTTGCTGACCAAATCACAGGACCGCAGTGACAGTTAGGTGGTATATTCAATGTAACATATTGAGATATATCTACAAATAGTAAGCAGCTTGGTCAAGGGATGGTACTTAGTAAAACATTAAATCACAGGGATTATGTTTTGGAATATAAATTCTGTGCTAGTTCTGAAATCGGCTTCAAAGTTACCTTTTCTGTGATGAGAAATTGTATAAAGACATGTATATAAATAAATGAAGCTTCCTAAACCCGTTCACCCCTAAAACATGTTTGGGTTTGCCTAAATCATTAACTTAAGGACAAGTCCATTAGGTTTGAAGGGGTTGCTGAGTTAAATATGATTATGGAACTAAACAGTGTGAAGAAATCACCGGAATTCTTCTTTGACTATGACTAATAAAAGGAAAAAAATTATCATAAATATATCTCACGATGATATCTAAGAACTAATGAACAAAAATGAATGAAAGTGGTCTGCGATTTTCACCAAAAATAAATAAAACATTCCTTCCACAAATAAATTTCACCTAGTATATGAGAAAATTGTGCTGAAAAATATCACAAAAAACACCAATGAAAAATGATGACTGTGAAATAGTAAATATCTATTTATAGAATTAGCCTTTTGTCACTGCTAGGTGACATAAACTCAAGAGTTGAACTGAGTCATAGAACCTTTAGTTTTGAACATCAACACCGCTATATATAATAACCGGTTTTGTCACTGCATCATGTGATGTCCCATAATATTTGTGCAGAACAAGCATCTCAAATGGCGACAAAATGTCACTTCATGTAAATTTGCAATTTGTATAATTCTAATGAGAGATCTTGTTCTTTCTTTAATCAATCACCAATAGTTGTGGACAGACATTACGGGATATCACATGGAGTAGGGATAAACTCCATAGGAGTTCTATATCTTTTCTGAAAATTTGTCCACTTACAGCTAGTCAATACAGCTAGCACTGCAACTGTGATAACCAGCTAGCAACCAGTGACTGGTGACCTGATATAAATGACAGACTGGTAGCCAGTGACTGGTGTGACAGACTGAAAGCAAGTGACTGGTGACCTGACTGTTGTATCAGACAGGCAGCCAGTCACTGGAGACCTGACAAACTGGTAGCCAGTGACTGGCGACCTGACCAATGTGACAGACTGGTAACCAGTGACTAGTGTGACACTGAAAGCCAGTGACTGGTGACCTGACTGTTGTATCAGATTGGCAGCCAATCACTGGAGACCTGACATACTGGTAGCCAGTCACTGATGGTATATCAGAAATGATAACTTTTAATACTTACACAAAATTTTCAGTTAACTATACATGAACACTTAGCTACATAATTCTATCTACAGAAGCAATAATATTTACAAACATGATTGACTTAGTATGCCTCCTGATCAAATCTGTGTACCAATGTACCAAGTTTCAGAAAAATATACCAACAATTACTTATCCTGATCTTATGTCAACAGATTTCATTTAACTCTTAAGTAATACTCAAATGTACAAATGCCAAAAATCAAATACTGTCAAACCTTAATGCCTTTATGGTTGATAGTATGCCCCAAAGAAGTAAGTCAAGTATGATGTGATCACTGTAACATTCCTTAAAGAGTTTGGGACAAAAATTTTGAGAAATAAAAAACAAAGATTCATTAGTATCTTATTGCTTCAAATTGAAAACAGATTGGTGTGCATGAATATAACATTAACCACTTCAGTGTGTATTTTGACGCAAGGATACTTTAATAACGGTGTTTATTTATGGTTACTTACTATGTGCCTGTGCATAAAAGACAATGCCAAATACTGTTTCTAATGTTCAATAATGATATTTCAGTTTAACATCTCTAAACAGATAGCAAATGAATAATACTACATATAAGCACATAAAATTGAGATGCATTCAAATTTTGAAGTTTTATTTGTAAAGAAAATTGTGGGAATTATAGGTTCAGGTTTTGCACTTGTCAATATATCTATTTGTCACACACATTCAGCGAAAGATTATGTCATGACGTATGGATATGCCATAGCACTGAAGTGGTTAAAGAAATATCCTCCAATCTGCACAAAAGAAAAAAATGACAACATTACCAGTGGGAGGTGAGGAATACTATTGGTAAATTGTTGGATTGTAAATATCATATATACAACGCCCGCAAGTTCATCAATGGATTGGTCCACATCAGGATACAATTGGAGAAACTCATGCATTCTTTCAGGACTGGCATATTCCATTTTGGTGTGAGGTAAAGTAGGTTCCAGATAAATTAGAGACGGAGGATGAGGAAGTAGTTCAGACATAATTACAAGGACCTGAACAAGGTCAGAGGGGATAAGGGCTGTAATAAGCGCAAACATTGTTTCCATGGCGATCTGTCTTATATCAACAGCATTTAAACAAAAAAAAAAATTACATATCTATCAGTGTCTAACAAAGCATACTCATTCAAAAAATAAATAAATGCCTTAGCACTTACTCCATCTGCACAGTTCATGGATGCTTTTAAAAATTCACAATTAATAAAGCAGAATTATGCATACATAAAAGAAAAAAAAAACAAAGACTTAAAATCTTTCCTATCTTAAAGAAAAATACTAATCCTAAGGAAGGCCACAATTTTCCCTTAAGACTTCCCCATGTATTCTTACACAAACAGCAACTATTTTATAATTAGATTTACTGGAACCTCGCCTAGTAGACCATTCTAGCCGCAAGGACTATCACAAGTCAGTCTTTTGACAATTGTTCTAGGCTGTGTAAACCCCACAAAACCAGCCGACTCCTTAATGGGACTTCAGTGGGACATATCCCACAGACCATTCCACTTAAACGGTACCCTCCCAATAATGAGCTTTTAATTCAGTTCTGTCGAAGATTATTCTAGGCTATTCCAACCTCACCTCACTAATCAGCCCAATATGAGCCATCTTTATTGCGGTCTAATTGACAAGGTTCCACTGTACTTGGAGGGTGGTCATAAAAGAGAGGTTCTACTGTACTTTTGTTGAAAATTAAAGAAAAATCTTGTTTGGGTGGTTTGTACTGTTGTTTAACGTTCCACTCAAGAATATTTCACTCATATAGAGACGTCACCTTGTGCTGGTGAAGGGCTACAAATTTTGCCTATGCTCGTCACTGCTGGCTGTAGAGCAGGGAGCGTTCTTTAAAATGCCAAAACCTCCTGTGACACAGGACCTCTAGTTTTTACTGTCTCATCCGAAAGACCGTAACAGCCAACAGTGACGACTCGATTCGAAGTCGAACATGTTATCCAATTGGCCACAGCAGCCTCAAGTAAAATAAAATCTTTTTACATACCCTTATTGAAATAGACTTTTTTTTAAAGTTAGGTTTTTGCTTGAGGTAAAAAAGAAAAAAAAAATCTTGAACATAAGCAAAAATGTAATACACTTTCTCAGAAAGAATAAATGCACAAAAACTGAAGAGAAAACAGAAAAAAGTATATACAGAATGTCATGTACGTACCACTCAACAACAAGTGTCCATTAAAGCCCCTATGACCTTGTGACCTTGAGCAAGAGAATTATAATAACAAATCTGGCTATTTACAACAGCAGTGTAAAATACTTAGTAATGTTTTTTTAAAATGGCAATGAATGATGCGAATGAAATGTGGTATAATACCTTCAAAGTATATTTACAATAAATCAAGATATATTGAAAAGAAAAAAAAGAAAAACATGGGCGCTGGTATCTAAACCTTAAACAAATCGTGCCAAATTAAAAAAAATAATAAAACAATACATTGTTCACATTTCCTTAGAGCTTATCATTGAAGATGCCTTCATATTTTCTATTTTCTTTTAAAAGTGAAGTCCAAAAATCATTTTGGCCTCCAGCCCAATATTTAATCTTGCATGAATCCATATTTAATAAGAAAACATTTTGAATTCCTAAAAAAGATTTTAGAGGTCTTGCAGTCATAATCTTTAGTGGCATAATAACAGAACTACAAGAAGCACAGGAAAGGCACCCCTCCTTTTTCTAGAACAGGGTGTGGGAAAGAAATCACTCCTTCACTACACTGGTAGCATCTAAATATATTGAAAAAAAAGTACAAATGCTAACTCGCAATGGCCATTCAAAGGATATTCAATTAAACGCTGGTTAGATAGGTAAACTAAATAAGAGATGTGTAAGCAACGAACCTGAGATTGTTACCTGAGAATTAACGTACAAATATCATGTACAGGTGTGTCCTTGTGTTGGGATACCGTGACAGGTGTGCTAAAATCAACTGTACATACCTTTACACCATTCACCGCATTTAACAACAGCCGTGCAAATCTATCACGGACAAATCGTTACACAACTTGGCCTAGGTTAGGATATACTTCACTTAAATACTTTTATACTCATTCAAATAACAAACAACAGGATACCAATCAGAAAATCAATTCCTCAAAAATGAGAAAGGAATCGGAAACTAAATTTAGCGGAAATTTCGAATAAATACCAATATACTTACGAACCCATCTCACAATCAGTTTTTCATTACCTTATTTTAGGCTAATTTGAACTCACTTAAGAGATCACTTCACTAATCAGACCAACTTTAACCAGTCACTTGTATTGTTGTTTAATATTCCGCTCAAGAACCTTTCATTAACAAGGAGACATCACCATATACCAACAAATGGCAACAAATTTTGCCCATGCTCAGCACTTCTGGTCGTAGAGCAGGGAGGGTTCTTTACCCTGCCAACCATACTGTGACATGAGACCTCGATCTTTATTGTTCCATCCAAAAAACAGAGACAGCCAATTGTTCTGTGGCTTGGGCTCAAACCTTGGACCTCTCAATTGGAATTCAAACATGCTAACCACTAGGCCACAGTGGCCCAAAATTTATCTGAACTCAATAGACAACCAGAGCTAATAGAATTGGTTCATTATCTTAAGAAATTATCAAATCAGAGGATATGTCAGAAGACACCAGATGAAAACAATGTGAGAGAGTAAGAGAGAAAAAATATTAACTCTTTCAACACCAGAGACCGAAATAGACTGGTCCAGACAATGGAATAGAGCATACCATTCTGATACTTGGGGTTGAAAGGGTTAAGGAAAGTCAAAGTCCCTTTCACCTTTTTTACTACATTAGACCTGGAACTTTATTCACAAATAGAGTGGTAGCTCTGCACATATGGTTTTTATGCAAAGTTTGTTCAATGCTGTTCTTTTAGAGCTTCTTGGCATGAAAAGGCTTGGCATGTGTTCCTCCTTGTATCAAGATGCAGAAAGCAAACCTGGGCCAAAGTTTAAATTCAAAAATATGTGTACCCCAGAAATAGAACTACCAATAAATTAAATCTTATCAGGATTATAACAAAATGTAAATTATCATAATGCTGCTAAATCAAAATCTGAGCTCAAAATAAGGTAAAAATGTCAATTCTGGAGAAAATAAAATTGAAATTCAGACTCAAGTCCAAGACAGTTTCTACAATCCCAAAGGAGAGAGAGAGCACAGGCGCTTTAAAATATTTTAAAAGGATATGCCAATGTTATATACTGGAGTAAGAACACACAACACTTAACACTACCATTCATTTTAAGAAAAAAAAACTACGGGAAAACATCCTAAGTTTATACAATATTTCACCCACACCATTTCCAAGTTTACACAAAAAGAGCTATCTCAAAACTACTCCATCAGAACATCAAAATCATTTATCATTATCCATCCTGTTCTTATAGGGAGTTCAAACTTGTTAATATAGATCATAGGTGGCTATTTTTCACATCAGCATTTGATAAATTATCTATATATAAATGACGAGCCAAAATTTCACAGAAACTGGCATATGGACATGCATTTTAGATGGGTGTTGACCTCGGTCTCGGGTCACTGTTAGTCGGTGAACAAGAACGATGCTCCTAATACTGTAAACTTTCAACTCTCCGAGTCAAGGTGTTGAAATGTTCTCTTTTAGGCGGCAGACATTTCAGACAGCTCTTTCAGTACATTTTGGATTCCATATCATTTTCGTAATATCTACTAATACTAAATGTACAGCATAACTAAGTGGAGACAGTATAATATAACTACTACCATGTCCGATGTAAATGTAAATTACGACTTAAAACGGATCGCACGTCGTTACAAAATCGTAATGCGTCCAGCATCGGTAACAGTGATAGCAGTGACGTGTCTGTTGCGTCGCTGAACCAAGACTTTATTGGTATTGCATTATCTGGAAGACAAAAAGGCAAGAATCTGTCATAAAAAGCCAGGAATTGTAAATCAGTAATAAATGAAAAGCAAATGAAATATTGACTATAGGAAAATTTTCGCCCATATTTTCTTTCCGCCCCCTTTTGTCCTCATTGTCATTTGGCGAATTAAAAATTGGGCAAATTCAAAAAATTTATTTTTTCTTGATTTGAGTTATGATGAGACTCTGCAAATTCAAAACGGAGCAAAGTTGTTTTGAGTGCATTAGGGCATAAAACAAAACACAGGGTGAAAAGAACCCTGTATACAGTATGTCAAACTGCAATCTAACCTGTCCTAGCAACTCACTGAATTAAAGGACTACCTAAAAAGCCCACACAAGAATCTTTTCAATTATAAGATGTCTAATTATGCTGGTGAAATTTGATAAATTTGGCATATTTTCGACACCTATGGCCGTAGAGCAGTGATGGATCTTTAGCATGCCAATACTTAGAGTGACATGGAACTGTGGTATTTACTGTCTCACCCTAAGGCTGTGTTATTGTGTAACATCCCTTTTGAGATTCTTCCACACATGTGGAGACGTCACTGAATACTGGAGAAGGGCTTCAAATTTCAACCTAAAAATGGCACCAAGGGCACTCAGTGAGAGCTCTAACATACTGATACCTGCAGCATTTAACAACAACAGATTTGTGGTGTTAACTTGGTTGATTGCATTGTTGTTTAATGTCCCACTCAAGAATCTTTCACTCATATTAAGAAAACACCCTGTGACGGTGAAGGGCGATAAATTTCGCCAATACTCTGCACTTATGGCCAAAGAGCAGGGAGGGTGCTCTTTAACGTGCCAACACCAACTGTGACATGGGACCTCGGTTTATACAGTTTCATGTAAAAGACAGGGACGACCGACCATACTGTGGTTTGGGATCTAACTCCGAACCTCATGATTGTCGGAAGTCAAACAGGCTAGCCACTAGGCCGCGGTGGCCTGTGAGAGCTGTGAATGGCAAGATGTACTTACCTTGGTAATATCTGTATGCTACAGGTGAATTATCTAATATAAATATATTAGCCAGGTCACTGTTTATTTCTGACAACTGCTTGGTGTAGCTACCAAGCTCAAAATGGCAGTGCTGTAAGAGAGAAAAGAAGCCCTTATCATAGATGACAAATTTCAATCAATGTTTTTACTTAGGGCTTTTTGGCCCAGAGGAAGTGTCGATTCATAAATAAGATAATTACAATTGTATTTCAATTTTGGTGTTTACTTTTATCAGTGTTATCTTACTTGGTCTTTATTATCATGAGAAGTAGGTTGAACTCTATATGATCCAATCAAGGAATTGCCATCTCATATTCAAAGCACTGTAAATAACTACCTCATGAAAAATATTGCACAATTTGGTAAATTTTAACAATAGTGTTCTGAATTCTGGATTACTTTGACAGAGTTTATTTAGTTCCATTACCAAAGATAGAAAAAGTGCAATTTCATTGGTCTATCTTGTAATCTTAAATATTCATGAGGATTTTCGGCCAGTTCGACAAAGTTAATCCTGGGTATTCAGTCAAAGGCAAAAATACCATGGGGAATGGAAGATAAGGCAAACTGTACCTGTCTGTAATATCTTCTTTTTAGTATATTTCTGTTATTGTCTAATTTATCTGCCACTGCAGCTCCATATATTTCCATACTTGCTGTAAAGACTACAAGCTCGTACCATTGGCTGACCTGAAAAATACATAATCAAATGTTATGGCCATCTCAAATTATGTTATGTAACAAATACATGTACAGTGAAGTCTCATTAATCCGGACACCTTCATTTCCAAGCAAATCATCTGCATAAATGAAGCATCCAGATAACCAAAACAACGCCTCTATAATGACCAGTACAAATCAAAACTTCTGTTCCCAGGTTATTTTGTCTGGAAGGTGGAGCATCCAGATTATTGAAATCCAGATTTAATGATTGATATCCAGATTATTAATATCCAGATTATTGATATCCAGATTTTTGACATCCGGATTACCAACATCCAGATTATTGACATCCAGATTATTGACATCCAAACTAAAGAGGCTTAACTGTTGTCCATACAATAGAGTAACATCCCTTCGCACTAACAGATTGTTCTTGTTGCATTACAACTTTAACCCTTTCAACCCAAATTATCAGAATGGTTTTCTCTTTTCTAATATCTTAGATCAGTCCGTTTTGGTCTTTGGTGCTAAAAGCTAACACCAATTTCTTTCAATTCCTGCTTTTGAACAATCACTTTAATAAATCCAAGGAAATAGCAATATATAGTCTAACCTGTTTTATGAGACCGTCCAAGGGAAAGAGCAAAAAAAGTCACATATGACAGATGGTCTCTTAATTCACATGATTTATATAGGCAATTTGGGAACCATACATTTAGGTCATATAAGACAGGTTTTCCTTTTATTCAGTGGATTGCTAAGGCAGGTTATACTGTATACTTCTGAAACAAATTAAAGAGATTCTTCAAAAGAAGGTATATAAAACAAAAAAGTAGTAAAAATGCAAAAGAATAATACTTACGACTTCTAAGAAATAATCTACATGAGGTCTTTTATGAACAAAGAATCGGACTGGATGTCTGTCTATATTAACCTGCAAGATAAACATACAATAATAATTATCAACATCATCAGAAAGAAAGGTAATTCAATTCTATCTTTGAGAATAAAACTTACATGAAAAAAGCTTAGATGAAAGAATTTGTTTCCAATGAAAGGTGCCACCTTGAATTCTCACAAATCTTGACATGAATTTGGTATAACTTGGCTTAACCCTTTCAACCCCAAGTATCATAATGGTACAGTCCTTTCTATTGTCTGAGGCCAGTCTATTACGGTCTGCAATGTTAAAAGGGTTAAGTGTGTTCTCTTTTTTTTTTGTATTTTTTTTTATGCCACAATCAACAACCTTTCAGTCACATGATCATTATGATGGCAGTCTGTTTTTATAGGTGAGGAGAGGACCTGGCTACATATGGACTTGGTCAATCTAATTAAAACGGGATCTTTAATATGCTACTCTCTTGGTGACCTAATGAAACTCCATTGAGAGGGTAAATCCATGACCTCAATGTTGTGACCTTAACATGCATATGCAAGTGTTTTATTGACCAATCACAGGGCTTTTTATTAAATGTGTTTGGTTGAGAGATAAACATCGCTTCAGACTTGGATCTTGTTAATTTGCTCTTTGGTTAACTCTAATTTATGCTTAAACAGCTTAACATCTCGCTTACAACCAGAAAAGGAAATCTCCTGGAAAAACAGCATAAAACATTTTGAATTATGAGTATAAATATGACGCGGTGTTGTTGCTATGGATGCCCCGCCATTTGTAGCTGATGCACATCAGCTAGTAGAATCTACGGCATTGAACGCACAGAAGTTTTACTGTCGAATAATTCTGAAGTCAGAAATTTGATTGGTTCTTTGCAAAGGTCATGGCATTTGCCATCTTAATGTGGTATCATTAGATATTCAAGAGAGGAGTGTATTGAAGATCATGTTTTAATTAGATTGGGATTTGGTAAGAGACCATCGACCTTCCAACAGAAAACTGGCAAACTTTGACATATAATCAATAAAGGTCCCAGTTGGGCTTGAACCTGTGCTAACGAGAGGTGAGAGGTCAAAACTCTAACCATGAGGCCAGTCAGGCCACGGGAGTCAGGACTCTAGACCAAAGGTAATGTTTGCTCTTATACTACCATAACTACAATTTCATTACAATGTGTGACATGTAATTGCTCTATTTACTTTTAACACAAAGTCTGGAGGTGTTCCTGGTTTAACTGTCTGTCGTAGAACTCCGTCATGATGAGAGTGAATGAGTGTTTCATCTAAATCTAAGACCAATGTCTTCTTCTTTCTTAACATACCTAGAAAAAAATCAAAATGAGAGGAAAATAACAGATGACAGATTTGAAATTTACAAGGAAATTGAAAAAAGATACGAGTATTCATGTAACAGCAAGAGTTTGCTGTAAGCAATTTTACATTGATGTCGAATACTGTGCCATATTGATATAAACTGAACAGAAATAGGGGTACGCAGGGCAGGAAATTGGCAAGAAATTCTTATAAGCCATATGGGCTAATACTTCAGTTCAAGGAGCCCGTATATTTTATAAACATTTTGCTGAGTTAACAATTAATTTGTATTTGAGTTTACATTTATACTGAGTATCTTCAGAAATTGTCATTCTTAACAAACTATAATCAGAATTCCCATGGTGCAAAACAAGATACGAAATCTGGAAAATACAGTTCGCCATACAGGTGAATTCAATGGAAATAGCCCAGTAGCATGTTTATAAGCCATTGGCAAATGGGCAATTGTTTATTTCCAGCCCAGGGTATGATGTTGTTACTTACTAAGACGATGTTTGGAGAGTGGCGACAATGGAATAACTTCATACTTCACAGTTTGATATTGAATAACCTGAAAAACAAAAAGAAAAGAATGAAAATTTTAAAAAAATGTAATAGGTGGTTGAACTCTAGGTGATGTAAGTTATGTTTATGTCATGTGATTATCTGACCCTGTACAGAAGCTGCAGTCTGTTCCATATATTTTCTCAATGTGAGGCAGCTTTTCTTGCTCCACTTTCACTCTCGGTAAACAACGATTACACTAAGGCCTGTGTACAGGGTCAGATGATCATGTGACATAAACAGTCTGCAATTCAAGTCCAGAGGGAAAGTTCAATACACAGGACCTCAGTTTTTACTGTCTCATCCGAAAGACAGGGAAGGCCAACTACAATGTGGTGCTTCATGGATTCGAACCCTGAACCCTCTGATTCGTTGAAGGAAAATATGTTTACAAATGAAGGCAGGGCT
>JACSZP010034190.1:11898-23827 GCA_016161895.1 Pinna nobilis
AAGGATCGATCTGTCATTCAGTGTTTATCAGCTGAAAAAAAAATCCTACAATTTTCTTTTTTATGTGGGCTAGTAGATATTTTAAGCTACTGGCCCTGTGGGCCACCTAGGGAAAAGGGTTAATCTCGAGCCCTGGAAGGATGGCCTTGTTTCTGCCTCCAACAACTACAAGGTAAATTCTGGTTAAAAGTCATCCTGAGGTGGGTCAGTGTCCACAGCTGAATTTTCCCTATGATTACTATGAACAGAAGGCTTGATAAGGGATTCTTGGAGGGGAATAGTAAACGGCAGCTAAAAAATAGCCCCTACCCCTTCCAAGACAGAGTCCCCAAAGGGGTTACCTGAAGTCCTAAATACTCCTGATACCCAATATTAACATGCAAAAGACAACCAATTTCAAAAGTTTATAACCCAGAATTATGCAGGTTCTTCATATGTCCAAAAATTTTCAATGTTTTCATGATCTCAAAAAGGTCAACATTTAGGATGTTTAAAACAAGAAATGAAAATATGTCATCAACAAAAATAGTGTCGAAACCAAAGGTATTTGAAACTTTCTGAATTTGAATTCACAATTGAAAGTCAATGAGGTAAATTTAAAACAGAATAAATTGCAAAGTGAAAGATAACTCCTAGGATTTTTAACATACAATTCAATGGCACTAATGAGAAAGCTATAGAAAAACTAGGCCCTAATTCAAATATTTATTTTTCATCTGAAGAAAATCGGTCAGTAGGCCTGGAGGGAAAACCCCGTAATTTCAATCCCCGTAACTTTTAAGACATGTCATAGGTATTCTTAAAGTAAGAAACATTTCGACTTGTATAAGTATCCGGGAATGTGACGACAAAATAATACAATCTTAGCAAACGATGTTTAATTTTTTACTCACTGCTCTAGCTTGTCTTTTAAAACAGTAACAGACGAAACTCCATATTTTAGCAGCCAGTAAAAAGAAACCACGCAATCCCATAACAATATACTTGATCATGAGTGCTGATAGATGAGTTAGCCTTAAGTATTTCGCCGCGATATTCTTGTTAGAGGGATGAGGAAAGTAAAGAAATGTCGTTTTCAAGGGCAACTGTCACTGTCGCACTCGCAAGTGATTGCCGCCATTGATTTCCCACAATTCTGCGATAATGCATTCGTTACTTTTACGGTCACTTAACACATTGCGAATGTAAAAACCTCGATGTGTTCCGAGTTCAAAATTAGCACATGTCAAGCGAGAATTTCCCGGAAGTTGTAGCAGAACATGGCGTCTTTAGTTACTAAACTTCTGCAGGCAAGCATATCGAAGACGTCAAGCCCCTACAGGATTTGATAACCGGATTTTGTTTATTTGAGCACGGACAATTAATTAACGATCCCATGCAGTAGAAATTAATGTCATTCAAATGTATTCGAGGTAAATGTTTTCACTCCTGTTTGATAATCATCATGATCATGACTTTACTTTACAATCACAATTTGTTTGATGTCATAACATCTTACTCTTAGCCTAATTGACTTGTTTACATGTAGTGTAATATCCATTTAAATTGACTGATTTAAGTGCGGTGCATTTTGCGTCGTAGTATGTGTGCCAGTAGATTCTGCATGTAATAGGTAACACTGAAACGTATGTGGATATGTTTTATCAGTATACTGTATACTGTGTCAACATTTTGTGTATTTCATTACTTTTGGTGTTTAGCCTACAAACAATCTGAAATCACTTGAAGTTAATGTCAAGTAAGTTAGTCATACATGTACATCAAGTTGAAATAAAAGTACAGTGGAACCTTGCATAAAGACCGCCTCACTTTGAAAAATCCAGTGTATAACATTTTATTAGGCTGTTTTAATCTCACTTACATGTAGAAGACCACCTCATTTATCTGACCAGTTTTAGCCACTTGGGTGGGTTAAATAGCCAGGTTCCACTGTATATGAACACATGGTTGTATGGTGTAAGATCCATTAATAGGAATCTCTATATGCAGCCGATAAATTAATAATAATATGAACAATGTTATTGCCTATCGGAGAGTGTAGCACATACATGTACATTGTACATGTAATCATACACCCATTCAGTGAAAGTTTCTGCCTAGACACTAACAAACATCCTAGTACAGTGGAATTGGTCTATAAGGAAGTTAAAGAGAATTGACTTTTCACTTCATTTTAAGCATCAGAATTTACTACATAAATAGTAATTCTTTGGGATTTTTTTCCTCTTCTTTATAGCATTGAATTCGCTTTAAGCCGATTCATTTTAGACTGACCCTACTGTATGTGATTCTTCCTGACATTATTCGGAGCTGCTGTGGCTCAGTGGTTTGTGTATCCCCCTTCTGACAGTGAGGTCATTGTTTTAAAACCCTGCCAAACTGCTGTTGGCTGTCCCTGTCTTTCGGATGAGACAATAAAAGCCGAGGTCCCGTGTCACAGTATTCAGTTGTTTCATTGGTATTGAGGGAACTCATTGACCCGAGGTAGCAGGGAAGGCCTAGGGAACTGTTGCCAGAGGCCAAAGGCCAAGGGCAACAGTTCCCTAGGCCTTCCCTGCTATCGAGGGTCAATGAGTTGACTGTTCCCAAAGTACCAATGAAACAAATGCTTTATTACCTGGCTCTCTATTTCAGAAACTAAATCAAGAATTGTACAGGCAAAGACCACTCAAATACATGTAACGAAAATTATTTTGTTTTCATCAATAGACAATCTGATGCCTGTAGCTGATGTCATACAACAATGTGGCAATGTCACGCGTACGTGTAACAGTGTTCCATGTAACTGTCGTATGTTGCCCTCTCGCATAATTCTGTAGGATTTAAGTCTTTAAATAGAATGTTAAACTTAATCATTTAAATATGCTTCATAAACAATTAAAAAGGAAGCCAGGTAATAATAGGTTTTGACAAGTGCTCTCCCTGTTTTATGGCCAAACATGTACATGTGAGTGCCGCACATAGGCAACATTTTTTGCCCTTCACCGACAGACAGTGACCTGTTTATATAAGTGAAAGATTCCTGAGTGGGACATTACACAACAATACAATCAACCATTCTGACCTTTTGGTGTTAGGCATTGTCAATTTTTATTCTCTCTGCTTCCTACATGTATGTTCTTATTATGTAATTATCTTTCAATTTGCAGAGTAAATGGGAAGTCTTGAGGGAACTTTTGATACCAAATTACACGAGGCTGTAAGATATGGTGACATAGAGGAAGTGAAAACTGCTCTTCAACAAGGCTACGACCCGAATCTGATTGGTCTTTATCAGTGGAACTGTCTCCACGAAGCGGCCAGCAATGGGGAGGCGGAAATACTGCAACTCCTTCTGAAGCATAAAGGTAACAGAATGAACAGAATAAGGTCTTCTCTGTTAATTAGTTAAAAGAAAACCTTAAGAAGTAGAATTTTTTAACCCAGAAATCAAATATAGAGATCTAGAATGGAGCTACATGTGATTTGCTGTCTAAGTGGTTAAAGAAATTGTTCAAGTAAACATCGTAAAAATCAATATTTATAGGGTATGGTATATGGTATTGTGTTTAACGTCCCACTCAAGAATATTCCACTCATATGCAGACATCACTGTGTGCCGGTGAAGGGCTACAAATTTTGCCTATGCTTGGCACTGCTGGCCTTAGAGCAGGGAGGGTTCTTTAACGTGCCAACACCTACTGTGACACGGGGCCTCGGTTTTTACTGTCTCATCCTAAGGACAGGGACGGCCAACCCCAGAGTGGCGCTGACGCGGCTCGAACCCGAGTCTTCCGATTCGCAGTCGAACACGCTAACCACTCGGCCACGGAGGCCCCTGTTAATTAGACATTCATCTAGAGTACATACATGTATAAAGGTTTAAATACAAGTGTTAGGTGACTTATCACATCATTGCCTCAAGTCTAATGGTGTACATGTATAATATCTGCACTTGGATATTAGCAAATATGACTTTTTTTTTAATACCAAGCTTTTTCACTCAAAAAAAGAAAGAAACAAACACTGGATATACCAATAAGATAACAAGATCCTAATAGATGTTTTGATAAAAAGCATTTCCCACTTGGGATACAAAATGTATCCAAAAAAAAGTTAAGTATACAATTTTTAAGATTTGAAGATGAAAGGGGGTCCAAATTTTCTGACATTATTACATGTACCAGTGTAAGACCAAGTTTACCTATTTAAGATCAGTGTGATTTTTTTCCGTCTCTCTCTGTAAGTGACATCAGAATTTTCTGACACTGTTTGTGACATCATGACATGTTTATGACATCATGCTATCACAGTTCCCCTATTACTGTGGTTGAGCCTCCATGGTGGAATGGTTAGAGCACTGTGCTGTAANNGGCTCGAACCCGGATCTTTCGATTTGCAGTCAAACACGCTAACCACTCGGCCACAGAGGCCCCTCTATATTTATAAAACATAACATTCAGGTGTAGTGAAAACTGTGTACATTTTGTGTTTGAAAAAATTTTGTTTGACAGAGACAAAGACATGTACTGTACCTGCATCCTTTATGCCATGAAGCATCATTAGTATGCATCAAATAGTCTGCAGCTCATACGGTTTTGATAAACAATTTTTTGTTCAACAATCACCACAATCCAATAACATGTATACCTGAATTAATTAACCTGTGTAATAAGACCTCATCGCTTTAAATGGTTCTCTTTGACCATGTTTCTATAAAGACATATTTCAAAATGTACAATGTACATGTATAATTAACATTTTTGCACAGGTGATCCCAACAAAAAGGACCTGCTGACCGGCTACACGCCTGTACACTATGCTGCCAAAGAGAACCATGTGGATTGTCTACAGATGTTGCTGGATGGTGGAGGCCGCTATGACATCACCAGCTCTGACAATCTGTCCTGCCTTGATGTGGCATATGGGGAATGCCACGATATCCTAGAATCCCAGAGTGAGTAATAAGCACTTGCCACATTAGTGGTAACAGACCTTCAATCAGCCGTAATATTCCTTTTCAAATTCCTCCTTTAGTTTTCTCTCTGATACAGCTTAGTGGTACCATATGAATGTAAATATGAATAATTCATGAAATTTTTATTTAAAAAAAACTGAAAAGATGTTGAATTGCTGTTTTCATTGTTGCAATGTGTTAAGGCTGTATACCACAAAAAAAAAGATGTCACAGAGAATTTCGAAACATTTTTGAAAAATGACCATAAATAACAACAAACCAACAGAATTTAAAAAAATGAATTATTGAAAAATGTCCATAAACTATGAACAGGAATTTCAAAAGGCAATCAATGATATCCTAATCAATTCATGTGTTGACAAAGATGTATTCTCTTTTCAACATGATTAAGTTAAATTATTGCAGTTATCTCCCTTGATCTGTTGAAACTGTTTGCATCTACTTTGTGGCCTGGTGGTTAGCATGTTCAGCTTCTGATCATGAGGTCCGAGGTTCGAGCCCAAGTCATGCTGCAGTTGGCTATCCCGCTATTACGTTAAAAAACAACACAACCAACCAACTAAGGGGCCATGACAGCTCTCACTTTTCGTAAATGCAACCTCTATCTAGATTGATGTTGTTGTATTGTTGTTTAACATCCCACTCAAGAATATTTCACTCATATGGAGATGTGACCATGTGCCAGTAAAGGACAACAAATTTTGCCTATGCTCGGCACTGCTGGCCATAGAGCAGGGAGGGAGGGTTCTTTAATGTGCCAACACCTACTGTGTCCTGGGACCTCGGTTTTACCTCTTGTTGGAGTTCTTTCACTTGGTTTTTTGTACGATTGTTTAATGACCCATTTAAGAATCCTTCACTTATATAGAGAGGTCACAACGCTGGTGATGTGTAACAAATTTGGCCCGTGCTGGGCACATATGGCTGTAGAGCAGGGAGGGTTCTATAACATACAGTCACCTACATGTACTGTGACATGGGACCTCAGATTTTTCTGTCCCATCCGAAGGACAGGGAAAGTCAACCACAGCAGATTTGAACCTATGACCTCACAATCAGAAGTCAGACATGCTAACCACTAAGCAACATTGCTTGGGTCTTAATATGTCATAAAAACAACAAAAATATTAATAATAAAATTAAATATTGAAACTGAACTGTGAAAAAAGGACATTAATTCATCTCTCTTTTTTGAAAGGATTGCAAGATGTCAAGGAAAATTCTTTGAACAGTGACTCAAAGGAGAAGGCAGAAAAAGAAAATGAAACTGATAATGAAACTGATTATATCAGTGCCAAGGATTCTAAGGCACAAGGTGAAAGCCATGCAGAAGATGTCAAACCTCCAGGTAAATTATAACACCTGAATGCAGATAAGATGCAGGTGTTTGTAGAGACAGTTAATGAACATTCCTACAAAAAAGTCATGTTGTGTACAGAGAAATTTTGCCACCATTTTAATTTTCCCCCATTTTACCCTCATTGCAATGTAAAGAATTTTCAAAACTTTGTGAATTGAAAAAAGTTATCTTTCTTGAATGTAATTATGACAAGACTGAGAGAATTTGATATTCATGAGGCAAAACTGTTTGCAGGTACATTAGGGTGAAAATAAACTCAAATACAGTAATAAAGTATATCATTGTGTTGTGGTGATACAATGATGTAAAACAAATCTAGATTTTAATTTCAATTTGAAGTATCTGCAGGTGCAAATTGATTTCACTTTTATTTGCTTAACTTGAAAGACTGTATCATTATTTAACATCCCGCTCAAGAATCTTACATTTATATGGGGACATCACCATGTGAAGGTGAAGGGTGACAAATTTGGACTGTGCTTTGCGCTTATAGACGTTGAACAGGGAGGGTTCTTTAACATGCCAAAAACTACTGTGAAGCTGGACCTCAACTGGTTTGTACTGTCTCATCTAAAAGACAGGGACAGTCGAATGCAGCACAGCATACATTCAGACCAATGACCTTACAATCAGAAGGCAAAACATTAATCACTGAGCCATTGTGGCCCCTGACTTGTAAGAAACATAAAAGCTCATTAGGAGATTACCAAGTACTCATTTATATTTCAACAACAAATAGTTCTCATTCTCGTTTTTTATTGATTTACAGCTATGGGCTACATTCATCTCACATTTGAGCACCATTCTCACAAAGGGACTCTCAACATTAGGGTCTGGCAGATCTCAGACCTCCTTCTACCTCCCCGTAAGTAAATTGAATAATTTTAGAACCTCCTCTTGATGTCAGAGCTACATATGTCAGAACATACATGCCTTTTCTGTAGCCATTTAGATTAAATGAACTATTCAATGGACTACTATTTTAGGGATATCATTGGTAGCTAGTACGTAGTAAAAATAGAGATTAACTGAAATAACGAAAATGATGCATTTCTCGACTCTCCAATATCACCTTTTATAGATATACCCCCACCTGGAGACATTTAATTTCCTACTATTACTGTTTCTATGCTCCCCGGAACATTTCAGGCAAGTATTTAGTAGCTGTTTTGGCCGTCCATCTCTGCGTCTGTCCATCAAGAGCCATTTCTCCTAAACCCTTTCATGTATTTAGGTCATACTTACAAAATATAATCCCCATGTCCCTGACTTGTGGTCAATCTTGTCTCATGGTCTAAGGTCAATGGTCAAGGTCATTCTGCACTTAGTTCTTAATATCTTATTTTCCCCTTATCTCCTTCCAGTATTGAGTGACCATGGATCATAATTCACACAAATGTTACTCATGACAAACAAGTGTTGACTGACCTTGACCAAAGGTCATTCTCAAATTTTAAGTTTGCCTTGATTAAAGTTGGCCTCGGGGAGCATACATCAGTTTACTGATTGCCTTGTTTTACATTTGCAGTGGAAATTCACCTAATGACCACCTCTCTTAGAAGAATAACTCACTTTTAAGACAACTTAAATTTCGTTACGCTTATCATTATTGTAGGCTAATATACAATCTGGGGCCTCCATGACGAGTGGTTAGTGTGTTCGACTGCGAATTGAAAGATCTGGGTTTCGAGCCACATAGCGCCACTCCTGGGATAGCCGTCTCTGTCTTTCGGATGAGACAGTAAAAACCGAGGTCCTGTGTCATAGTAGGTGTTGGCACGCTAAAGAACCCTCCCTGCACTACGGCCAGCAGTGCTGAGCACAGGCAAAATTTGTCGCCCTTCACCGGCACATGATATGAGTGAAATATGCCTGAGTGGGACGTTAAACAACAATGCAATACCATAATATACAGTCTGATCAAACTTTGATCATAGATGTCTTTCATGTATGCTTTGTCCACACAAATATCTTGATGTTGAGAAGGAGGATATCTGGATCATAGGTCAGATCCTATGATTGGTGGCTGTATTGCTGTTTAACGTCCGTCTCAAGAATCTGTCACTTATATGGAGACGTCACCGTTTGCCATTGAATACTTATAAATTTGACCTGTCCTCAGCATTATTTGCCGTTGAGTATTGAGGGTTCTTGAATGTGCCAACATCTACTATGACAGGAAACCTTGGTTTTGACTACCTCATCCGAAGCATGGATTTGAACCTACAACTTAACAGTTTTACTGATTGCTTTTTTTTCCCTAATTTTTCAGCCTCAACTTCAATGATCAATGCGGTGTTTGTGAAAAGCTACATCATGCCCGATAAAAAGAAAGACTCTAAAAGAAAAACTGAGGAGGTCAGAGTTGAAAGGTCAGAGGCACACTATCACCTGACAAAAGCAGACTTGCAGAAAGGTGTGCAACATGTGTTTTCCCCATCAGCTTTTACATTTCAGAAAAAATTGGAATATACTGGGATTAAAAAAGAATTTTTGAAAGATAAAAGCGTTCAGCTTGAAGTTTGTATTACACAGAAGTACAGCAGACGAACGTTTCTGATTGGTATGTTTCATATGCCCCTCAAAGAGGCGGTGAAAAAGATAGTGAGGGAAAAATATCCTCTTATACCATGTCTGAACTACACCATTCCGGATAACATGAAAGTATATTGTGCATCGCAGTTACAAATTAGTAACTCAAAAGTGTTCTACAGTAATCCTGATGTTCGGAACTTGTCTGTAAGTGATATGTCAGAATCTACCGATCGTGCTGCCAGTGACCCTGACCTTCAAGGTATAGAGGTTTCCAAGGTTACAACCTCTCCATCTGCGATAGTGACGTTCAGTGATCAACATCTCAGTTCAGGTGCTAAAACTTCTAATGAAAAATCTCGGACACGTAGTGGAGTGCATTTCGATTCTGAGAAATCATGGGTTTGCCTATCAAGAGCCATTGATATCAAAGATGACGGATACGAGGACATTGAGCCAAAGAAAAAGTCGGCATTTACATCAGTTTCCATGGCAACCTTCCCAGAAACTACTTTACAGTCAGAGAGTTATGACTCCGAGAAAAGGGACGATGAGAACCGTTCAGTTAAATATGATGAAATTTTGGAGATAGGTGATGTCAAATCTAAATCTGACTCATCCGTGAACGCAGGGTCAAGGCCAGAAACGCCCACTTGGGATTACTATGACTTTGACTTACAAGTTGTGGATATTCCAATCGATGAAGCATCACCCAACAAAGATGGGGCTGCTCCAGTGTGTCTTCCCATGAATACGACCTTGGGATTAATGTCAAATAGGTCAAGCAAGAGGAAAAATGACAACACGAAAGACAAAAAGAAGAAAAAGAATACTGATAATCAGGGAAAACCAATTCCTGGTAAGGCAGTACCAGTAATTGTTGTGACGGACACTGACCTTGAACCCACGAGGTCAAGGTCAAACAAGAAGAATGGCAATAGACAAAAAAGTCATCAACTTGATGCAGAAGACGTTCTTACTTCAGTGATAAGTCTTAAAAGTGAAGAAACGGTAACTCCTAGAAATGTAACCATTGATATTGATTCTGATGTTTCAAGGTCAAGGACAAAAGGGAATCAGTTTCAAGTGATAGCTGATGTCCATGAGCGATCCCATCAATCTCCAGTGGACGAAATATCTTTAGATATTCAAGATACAGATTCTTTCATTGTCGATTTGGAGAATTTAGAAGACGATCTGGCCGACAGCATTAGCCTGGATCAGTCAGAAAGTTCTGTTCTGAGTAGTTTTGACCATAGTTTGTCCTCTAGAAAGGTCAAGGTCAGTGCCTCACAAGCAGTTCCTCAACAGGTGTTTATAGATGATAGTTTGTATGAAAGTGGTGAGGAGTTAAGCGAAGGGAGTTATAGCACATTGCCATTTGTTCCTTTCTATTCTGAGGATGACGTCACTGAGGTGTAGAGTTGAATCTGTACCAGTTCCTAGCCAATTTTCACTGATTACTAATTCTGGCCGAATAGCTATTCTTGCTGAGTACTCATTCTCGCCAATTTCAATTCTCACCTAGTACCAGATCTCGCCAAGTACCAGTTCTTGCGGGTCTTGAGGCATTCATTGTAAGCAAAGTTGACTTTAGATTTTCTTATGCCCCTGGATTTAAAGATTCATATCTTTTATCTGTTGAAAAGCCTGTTGCAAAAATCTAATTCATTTGTCATAACATTTGAAGGAAAAGACATATATTGTGTTTTCACATGTGCTTCCCTTGTTGCAGCACTATCCACTCCATTCTGAATGATTTGACCATGTGACCTTTAAGGTTGACCTACTTTCAGAACACGATAATTACATGTAAGATACTTTGCAATTGTTCAGAGGCATTTTAATAAAAAAAAAAAGCCCGACCTTTTTTCAAGTTTAAATTAAACGATTGTAGGCTTAAAATGCCAAATCCTTGGCAAAAGAATCGTTGCTACTCATGTTATTGCCCTAGGTTTGTTCTGACGACTCATATTTGAACTTTAGGCCAGTCATGTGAATTTCAACTGAGAATTTTATATTCTTGAGTAAGAACTTTGGCATTGATATAGATAAAGCAAGATTTACAGCAGTATTAGAAACACTTGAAAACAAACTCTAAAATTAGCAAGCCGTAGTTTTGCTTTGATCTGGTTAGAACAACATAAACATGAACTTTTTATTTTGAAAGGGTTCAGCACTAAATCAAATGTCTGTCTCCCAAATGATTCTTGGGATATGAACCCCCCATAATTGTTATTCTGACCGACTTTACATACAGTGATTTATGCCATGGTTTTGTGACTATTTCTTGTTATTTATATTATTGATGTCAAGTTCGTTATGTATAATTTGAGATTTATTATGGGTATATTTAGCATAATACAAATACTATTTAAGTATTATGGATTATTATCTGTGATATATGGTATATCTATAGATAGCTTTGTACATATGGGTTGTATTGTAAATATTTACACTATAAATAGGCCAGTGCATTTATTTTTGTAACAACGAAGATTTGTATATTTTTCTGTACTGGTATATTTTTACTTAACATGATACGTTATGTACTTATGTATCTTAAAAACTCAATGTTAACACTAATGAAATTCTCTTGATAGGCCACAGAGCAAAATACCATGCCCCTAGAGATCCGTGTGGCAAAATACCATCTGTCTTGAAAGTCAACTTAAACAGAAACATTTTATTCTAGAGTTGAGGCTTGCTGAAAAGTAGTATGCAAGACTCCGAAATTGGTGCTATTTTCTAAATTTTATCAATTTTCTGACAAAGTGTTATTTTAAGCTTTACAATCTTATCTAACTGTTTAGCAGTAAAAACTAACTCTGGGCTTTATTTCAATTCTTCCTTATAATTATCCCAGGATTAAAATTTAACAACAGGACCCATTTGTTCAATAGCTAGTTAAATTTAACCAAGGTTTAAGTATAAG
This sequence comes from Pinna nobilis, assembly GCA_016161895.1. NCBI lineage: Eukaryota > Metazoa > Mollusca > Bivalvia > Pterioida > Pinnidae > Pinna > Pinna nobilis. The sequence continues at coordinate 23,683 of JACSZP010034190.1, forward strand.
TGAGTGTTGCAAGAGTATAGTAACCAAGTATCAGCACTAATATTAAAAAATTGTTGTGACGTCACCCATTGTCTTTACTTGATGTATAGTTCAACTATCCAACGGTCTACTGTTGGATAGTTAACTATCCAACGGTAGACCGTTG
>JACSZP010034194.1:0-14389 GCA_016161895.1 Pinna nobilis
TTGCTGCTCATGTCTTTATGTAAAGTCCTTTCTGCTCATATCTATTTGTTAAGTCCTTGCTGCTCATGTCTATATGTTAAGTCCTTGCTGCTTATGTCTATAGTATATGTTAAGTCCTTGCTGCTCAAGTCTATATGTTAAGTCCTTGCTGCTCATGTCTATATGTAAAGTCCTTGCTGCTCATGTCTATATGTAAAGTCCTTGCTGCTCATGTCTATATGTAAAGTCCTTGCTGCTCATGTCTATATGTAAAGTCCTTGCTGCTCATGTCTATATGTAAAGTCCTTGCTGCTTATGTCTATATGTAAAGTCCTTGCTATTCATTCCTATATGTAAAGTCCTTGCTGTTCATGTCTATATGTAAAGTCCTTGCTGTTCATGTCTATATGTAAAGTCCTTGCTGCTCATGTCTATATGTAAAGTCCTTGCTATTCATTCCTATATGTAAAGTCATTGCTGCTTATTCCTACACTTTAAGTTTGAAATGTTCATTTCTACACTTCAAGTAATTGCTGCTTATTTCCATTTTCCCCATATACATTCCCATCACACAACCCTTTATCTAAAATTCTATAACACATCCCTATACATATCAAGTACTTGCCAATCATCCCTAATCTTTAAGTTCTTGCATTTTCTTTCTCATCTCTTCGATGGTCCTCAGTTATACTTTGTATCACACCCAGTTTCATTAGCACTGATATAAAATCCACTTACCACCTCATCAGATTCCATTGTCCTAATACAGGTACTCCCTATCTAATTAGGAATGAAAAGTTGGAATAATGGATTTAGTGATGTTTTATAATTAGAGCTGCAACGAGTTGGGAACTCTCCGATTCGGTTCGATTTTGATTTTAATGTCTCGATTAAATTTTTTCCGATTCATGTTTTTTATGAAAGATTTTCTTTAAATACATGTATCTGATTTTTCTTTGCATTTGTAAATGACATAATATAAAAATCTTATCTTGACCTCAATTTTAATCACTCGGGAGAAAATTGCAATAAATAAACAGGTGAATAGTGCTGTTTGTTGTTTACACATATGAAAGTACACATGTATTCAAAGTACAATGGTAAAATAGTAAAATAATAGACTTCTTTGAAGCCGATTCGATTCTGACTGTGTAACTTGCGATTCGGGTCAGATGTAAGAATCACGATTCTCGGTTTTCGGGGCGATTCGTTGCAGCTCTAGTTATAATATGCTGGAATAATGTCAATGGTTCCAGAAATAGAATTACATACAATTACAAAAAAAACAACAACAAAAAACGCAAACATAAAAATGTACATGTATAATTTATTCTAAAGAAAAAAAAAAGATGACAATAAGTCAAGCTTTTTGTTTGAATAAATGTTTATGGGAAGATGTATAACTTTCTCCTGAACTTTTGGTCCATTTTCACTTTTAAAAATATTGAATTATATGTAAAACTGCATTGACTCCTCTTTAATAAACGGAATATCACTGATATTAATATCACTGCAATTTTATTAAACTAAATATCAATGATATATTGCATAACCAGTATCATAAATATAGTCAAGCCTCATTAATCTGGATGTTTTACACCTTCTGGACGAAATTTTCTTGAAACAAAATTTTCAAGTTGAAATGGCCATTATGACAGATGATGCTGAGTTCATTTATCCAGAAAATTTGGTTGGGAACAAAGATGTCCAGTTTATTTGTACATGTAAGTATAAGACCCTGAAAACTGATTGAAATAAATTGAATATTACTGAGAAATAGAAATTTAGCATTCTTTTTGCGAAGATGAATATCACCGAGGGGTATGGACCCCCTCCCCCTCACTTTCTCAACAAGTCCTTGCCACACAATTCTTCCATTACCCTTCTTGCTATCGTTCTACATAACAATGCCTTGCCACACAACCTCCCATTCCAATTCTTACCACACTTGAACATGAAAATGTGATAAGTTTACAACAACAAGGATGATGACAACAACAAAGACAGAGAAATTTTTATCAGAAAAGATCACCTGAGGCTAAAAGAGTCATAACTACAGTTCTATATACCAGAGACGTATCTAACACAGAGACTAGCGGCCCATTGAACTCTCGCGTGATCACAAGCGCGGTATTGTTCTCAACTATCTAGACGAGATCAGGCTTTTATAGAAAAGTAAAGGACGAAATACCTTGCCAATTAGCTTCAAACAGTTTAGCATTAATAACAGTCGTATAAAAACTCATTCTTTTTTTTTTGTAAATATAGGGGCTCACTATTATGTGATTGACCAATTACGAGCAAGCATAGAAATCTGCCATATTGCAAAAGGGCACCATTTTTAACTCTCGGCTCAGACTTTGATTATAGCTTTTATGGAAAGTAAAGGGTGAAATACTTTACCAATTAGCTTCAAGCAATTTAGCATTAACTACAGTTGTATAAAAACACATTTAGATGCAAATAGGGACTCAATAAATCGTGATTGACTGTTTACGAGCAAGCATAGAAATCTCACCTTTCAAAAGAGCGTTCGGAACACCTCGGTAAATAAGTTATCCATATATGTTAATCAATGAAAGGCACCGATCGTCACTTCCGTAGCGAATGACGAATCAATAGAGAGAATAGGAGGTTACCAGTCTCTGTGTTATATACGTCGCTGTATATACCAAATTGGAAGACATTATGACTTTAAATAAACTAGTTATAGCCATTTGAAAAAAATTGTATTCTTAGCAATGGTGGCCATCTTGGATGGTGGGTAGGGATGTTGGACACAAATTTGAGAGGGGACCACATAACGACCAATCAGGCCAAGTTTAGTTCAAAATGTCCATGTGGCTTCAGAGGAGAAGGTTTTCATGATAAAGTTAATGACAATGACGACAAACTCCGAGTGATGGCAATGGCTCACATCATGGCCCTTAGGGTCAGGTTATCTATAAATATGACAACATAAAATTCATGACGTTTGGTTGGCATAGTGAAATTGTCACATTATTTCATTTTTGCTTTAACAGCATTATAGATGCATGTGTAGTTAATTTCACAAAGTGAAAACTCAGAAAGCCCTAACTGCATTTGATAAATTACTCTTTAAATGATCTGATGGGTTTCAACCTTGAAAGGTCGATTTTCTCATGGAAAGTACATGTACACTTGTGTACCAAAATGACATTAGCTCTGAAAGGATAAACATGTTTTTCAAAGATAACTCATCATGTGTCGTACAATCAGATTTGACCAAATTAAACTGAAATGAATTCCAAGAACATGTAAGGTAAAAGATTTATACACCTGGACATGATTCATTTAGGTATGATTCAATACCCTTAAGAATAATGTCAGAATATATCAAATATCTTTGCATTAAATAACAAAATGATACAGCTATAAGCTACATTGTATTTATCGCAATTCACACATTTATCTCAAAGTTCCATGCAATTTCATTGACTGTTAATATAGAAATAATCACGATCAAATTATCCTTTATCCATGCCGCTATACAAAATGACTTATGGTTGCGAGTTTTATCCGTTGTCAAGACAACAGAGCTTTTTGGAATAGTGAATTTTAAATTACAAAATGCTTTGCAGCACAATGTTTCTTAAGGTATAGTAAAGGTGTATTGGTACGTCATGGTTAAAAAAAACTAAATGTATCTTTGTCAAGAAGTAAAAAGGTCTAGATTTAAATACAGTGTAGTACAATGGAGTCGGTCTATCACAGAGTCAAAGAGGATTGACCTTTGACTTCAATATAAGCATCCTTCATCTTATGCATCATCTCCGGCTGGTATAGGAGTATGAGAGCCAATTGTTTATCAATGATAAATGAATTATTCGACCAAAAGGATTTTCATGCAGTGTATTGTCACTGCATGTTTACACAGTCATAATTACATCTGATCAGACAAACATACTGAAAACAGCCATGAAGACCTTGTGAATACTTCAGCTTCTGTTTTACATATAATATGGTTCAGGGTTGGTTCCCTATAGCCCTGTAAAAGAACACCTTTTTCTTTGTATCAAGGGACTTAATTATCAATTTGTAGTAGGCCTAGTTTGGTTATATCAGTCTTCCCTTTAAACGATAATTAATACTATAGATAAATAGCAATTTTTTTCGAGAATTTTTTTTTTTTCTTCATTAAAACATTTGAATTTGCTTTAAGCTGACTCGTTAAAGACCAACACTACTGCATTTTTATATACATTTATCAACTGAATTTCATTATTATTACAGCTAGGTAAGCTTAAAACAAATCCGACTTGGATTAGTTTAATTCGTTAAATATAATACTATACTGGTATTTTCTTGATTACCATAACATTTATGCTCCCTTCTACTTGTATTACCAAGGCCACATCATTAAATATTATCCATGAAGAGTTCCTTTTTCCCTTCTGTCTGTCAGATATAAATAGAACATTGAAAACAACATGTATCTAGTGCATACTTATTTTTGCAGATGCTGATGCCATAATATATTACCCTTTATAATTTTTGTCAAAGTTACACACTTTTCCCTCATACCACAGGAGACAACAAGCGATGTTCTTTCGCTATGGACTTCATGATATCAATTAGCCAATGTCCTGTTGTTTTGGTCATTAACCACTTCAGTGCGCATGACGGATATATCCGTCATGGCATGAACTTTTCCTGAATGCGCATGACGAGTATATACACGTCATTACAATGTATATTTTGCAACATTAACTACGCAACATCATAGAGATATAATTACGTCATAATACGCACTGAAGTGGTTAAGCAGCAAGAGTCTTTAACAATTCAACACATACTTTAGCAAAGGACTTCAGATTTAACTGTCTTACAAAAAGGACAGAAAAAGTACACTGCTTTTACCTGCAAAGTTTGCAAGTACCAAACTCAAGAAGCCAAAAATCTATGCTACAGTAATATCAGTGGTAAGTTGAAGACATATACTGACATAGGCAATAAAACTAACAAATTTTAAGTATGCTTGCCAATAAGCAGTCTAAACAGGATGGAGATGTATTGTTTTGTACAGGTATAATTACAGAATAGGCACAATTTTCACAAATGAAAGTATTCAATGTACAATGCTAAAATAGTAAAATAATAGATTTTTTGGAAGCCGATTCGAGTCTGACTGTGGAACTTGCGATTCGGGATGGAGGTAAGAATCATGATTCTCCACTTTCGGTGCGAGTTGTTGCAGCTCTATAATCAATACAAATTGAAAAATTTGTTCCCAGGAAAGTTTGTCCAGAAGATGGAGCATCCAGATAATTTGTGTCTGGATTACCAAGACTGGACAAGTGTACATGTATCTGATGCTTAACTAAGTGCTACATACAGGTCATATGGATTCAAAAATGTCACTTGTAATTTTTAAAGTATGTTAAGAAAATTATGATTCAATGATACTCTCAAATTTTAAGTATATGTATTATACATTGCTCAAGATAGGATGCATAACAGCATATTTTATCCCTGAAAATTGCTGAAATACGTGTTAATACTGATATTTATGCGTAAATAAAAGACACTCATTTTTCTGTTTACCCTTCAACTTTCTATAACATGCGTACCTAATATAGTTATGTAGGTTATAGAAACATATATGCAAGCTCTGGTAAAAAATAAATAGATTCAGTCACATTATATCAGTGAAGAACGATTTCAGCTTTTTTTTTTGTTTATTGATCTAACAACCAAAAGATACTCTGCAAATATTTTGTAAATTCATTCTAAACATTTAGTATATACTCTCACCACAAAAGTAAAATACTAATTTACCTGCAAAGTTTGAAAAGTTTGGATTCCGTTACCCTTTGGCTAAAAATTATCAGGAGCACTAATTGTAGTTACCATGCAAGTACAATTTTTCATTTGACAGTGTAATGATACAAGTATCAGTAGTACAGTAATGAAATTACAGCAGCTACAGTGGTCAATGGTTTTGTCAGACTGGACCCAACTATGCAGGTTAAAGTCTTGTCAAAAACAGCAAATTATGCAAATGTTTGCAAATGAGTATATGGCATTTGTCATTATGTGACATTTACCAAAATTGATAGCTTTGATTGTTGGATTTTAGATGAAAATTCTTTTCCACTAGTGATAGGTTTTAAAAATCTTATATTATCAGTATAATAACATTGGTAATTTTCAAACTTTTAATTAAAAGATTGGAAGTAAGTGTTTTATTATCAAGGTCTTTATTAAGCTAATCTGACATTTGAGTCACACTTTATTGCTGCTGTCAAGTCAATAATCTTCAAATTATCATACTTATCACTCAGTCTTATAAATCAAGAAATTTTAAATGAATATCTAATTGCTTTGGGATTTAATCATTGCCTTTTGCCTGAGTTTTTAATATTCATATTTCAAAACAGGGAAAAATAACTAATATGGCTCAGAATGAATATCTGCAGTATGCTAGGCCCTCATACATAAAAGGTTAGGGTAAAAATTCAGGTATTCACACAGCATTTATTTTACTTATACATGTATGCACTAGACTTACTACACAATTAGGAAAGTGTTCTATTACTACATTGTACCATGCTACCTGCATTACCCCTTCTTTATTTTTCTGTGCCCTTGCTCTGTTTTTTTTCACTACTCTATTTTGTCTACTCTCTAGCACTTAATGACCAAGTAAGGGTGATTCACAGGTTAGTAATATTAATAATTATTACTACAGATCTCTATGGGCTACCATACTATAAAATACAGTGAGGTAAAATTAACATGCATATTCTCCCCATTTCAGATTTAACACATTTCTGGGGAGAACACTAGAACTTATTTAGTGCATCGAGGCCTCTTTAGAAAGTGGTTTGAATATTTCACAAATCAATGTAACAAACATCATCATGGTGGCACACATTACGCACAAGGAGAGTCTCCCGGGCTTCACACAGCATCTGACATTGCAGCATTAAGAGCCATAAGAAGTCACATTGCACATAACACCAAGTCTTGCAGAATTATCTACAACACAAAGCTTCTCATTTTCTGGTTTGTACTTGGATAAAATTTTGACTCTCAGTGTATGAGTGTTTGCTGTTTGATTTGACAAAGATAATAAGTGGTAATTATTGCTGAGTAATGTTAATATTGAACTCAGTCTCCTCCTCTAACAGAAAAACTGGTTTTAAACCATTTTTAAATGTATATGACTGACAGATTGCCAAAGGCGAGCATTAAAAAACAAAAATTCTTCATCTGTGCATACCTAATCAATTGAACAATATATTTACCAAAATGATATATCAGATCTTCAACTTCATCATCTCCATGACAGCCATCTTCACATTCAACATCTGACCAATCAATTAAGGGATTCTGGTGGTGCCTGTCATAGTCAATCTGTACAAAAAATAGTTGATATATTATATACAATTATACGACCAAATCAAGGCTTAATATAGTAAAATTATTAGAATGTTCAATGAATTAGATTTAACACACCCTTTCATCACTTATCGAATGAAAGATCATATCATTCTAGATAGAGGCAATACAACATTTGCTAAACACCAAAATCAAAAGTATCAGACCAAATAGAAGGTTTCGTATACATGTATTAGGAACTCAAAGGTGAAATACCTATATAGAAACTCAAGCCTACACCACTCAAAATTGACCACCATAACATGGTTGAACAAGGTTTCATCCTCAAATTTGACGGTTTTACAAGTAGATGTAGTGTACATGGGTAGCAATATGTGTTACTCAAGTGAAGCTAATCTAGTTTTAATGTGGTGTGTCTATTACAAAGCTTAACCATTATCACCACCATATAGGAAATGCGAGGTACATGTACCTGTATAGCTGTAGTGGCTCATTGACTATAATTAAATTGTGGCAAGTGAGACTAAAGATTTATATCTCAAGTTTTGATAAGCATTCCTCCCTCTCACTAAAAGATCCAATTATAATTTTACCATAAAGATAACACTGAAAAATGTAGCTTAATACGCCTGTCACTGCTTTCTTTAAAAGGGGCATAAGACATGTAAAGCCCACTGAAAAGCAAAGTGGATCTGTAACTTCATGAGTCGAGGAAGCTAGTGTCTACTTTTCAGCATCTGATCTGTTTCACTTTTAGTGCCAAAAAAAATCTGGAAAGCTGTTTCACTTTGTCTTACCAATAAAGTTGGTCATGGTGACCTGAGGTCACTGAAGTGTAAACTGGATCTGATTAATTCCATGAAAGGAAGCCAGTGTACAAATATCTCCATCTGATCTGCATGTACATTTGTACATAACAAGAAAAAGTAAGGATTAACATTTCACTTATTCTTCCCTGTAAAGGATGACCAAGATGGCCCGATCAAGGCCATTTAAGTGCAAACTGGATCTGTGACTCAATGAGAGGAAGCTAGTGTTAACATTTCAGAGTCTTATCTATATCCATAATGAAAAATTAGGTCACGTTAACCAGAGTCCACTGTAGTGTAAACTAGATCTGTCACTCCATGAAAGAAAGCTAGGGTCCAAATTTCATCATCTTACGTTTGAATTAATTATGAAAAAAAAATTGGAAAATTTTAACCTATATTACACTGTAAAGTAGGTCACTGTGACCTGAGCCCACTGAAGTGAAAAATGGATCTGCAGTAACTCAATGAGAGGAAGCTTGTGTCCAAATTTCAGCATCTAATTTGCATCCATAACCAAAAATTGGCTGTATCGGTGTAAGAGATGAACAAGCTTTTATCTTATATGATAAGGGGGTGAGGAAAACTCAAACTAGGCCTCCCCCAAAATTTCATCATACAACTAGTCCAGACACGAGAAAACAGACGTACAGAATCTCAACTGTTTTTAAAGTAATTGAAAATTTTTGAAATGAAGGGTTGGGAAAGACCCGAAGGACCACCAAAAATTATAACCTTTCACCAGATCTTATCATGAATTAGGAAACACATGTCACTTATATGCAGACGCCTTTGTTTGCCAGTGAATGGCGACAAATTTTGCCTATGCTCGACACTTTATCTAATATGGCCGTAAAGCAGTGAGAATTCTTTAACATGCCAACACCTACAGTGACACAGAACCTCGGTTTTTATTGTCTCATCCAACAGACAGATTCAGCCAATCATGGCGCGGCTTGGACTTGAACCCCAGACCTCACAATTAGAAGTCAAATACCCCAACAAACTAGGCCACAGTGGCCTCCGACAATGGACAGGAACGGATCAAAGTAGGTAACCTGAGTTTGCTCAGGTGACCTAAAAACTGCAACAATTATGTTCAGAAACTTCCCTGAACATATTTTGGCTACATTAGAACAATGAAATAGTCTGCTTGAATTAGTGTACACATTACCTGTGGTCCTTGATCCATCATCTGACAGCTGCTGCAGGTACTGTGACTAGAGTAACCCATATCCTGGTCAGAATCAGGCTGAACAGAGGTAAAGTCAAATGCTCCATCAAGGCTGACTATATTTTGTTCCTCTTGTGAGCAGGACTTCACTTCGCTAGATGTTACTTGGTCAGATTCTTTCTGTAAAAAAATGTATAACAATACTTATTTTGTTTTGATATCCTGTATTTTGAATATAAGAATCAGTTTCCATGTGTACCGTATGAGTCAATATTCCTCATCATCATATTGTACATGTATATTGTACATGGGCTCAAAAACTTTTTTTGTCTTTTGAAATGTCATGACTATAGTATATGCTAAAGATCTTTATCAGTTATGTACATGTAACTGCCATGGTTCTCATGTTCATGATTGATAAAGACGAGGCTTGAAGTGAACCCTTTTCTTACCCTGTACATGTAGGTGCCTCACAGGGGTGGTAGCTTCTCGCCCCATCAAAAATCTACCAACAAACATAAAAAAAAAAATCAAAAACAAACAAAAAATTCTCAGCCAATATACAGTTTGAATGACAGGATTATTCAATCCAAGATAAAAATGGAATAGATCATTTTGATATATCTAGATGGGCATAATCTAAGCATGCAGATAAGCTTTTTCATTTCTGAATTTCTACTGGACATCATGGTCAATTCAGACAAGAAATTTTAATACTGACCCAATAAATAATTTACTGGCTACTGGCCAGCAGATCACTGCTTACTTTTAGCCCTGAAAGGATACACTTGGATCAAAGCTGGCAAATGTAGCCTTTTGAAAAATGCCAACAAATTTAAGTTACATTTTATTATCACAAAAAAAGCTCTATAATCCCAAATTTTTAATTACAGCCATAGGCATACAGGTACATCAGAATGTTTCAATTAATGATAACCCGACTCCTTATCATTTATGAACTATAGGTTGAAGGTGTAGACTGTTTCCTACACCTTAAAACTGAAAAATATTCTTCAGATAAAAAGAATCCAATACACAATCAACAAAAAAGGAATCTCTTGTGTAAGTAATTATTTATTTAATGTACAACACAAAGAAGGGTAACTCTCTTTGAAAGTGGGCAATGAAATGCGCAAGAAACACAAATTACAAGGCAATTTATACTTTGATGTATAGACCTGCTTACTTTTTTAGGTTAAAATGTATCTAGTTTTAGGGGTGTCATCGATGTAGGCCAACATATGAAATTCCAGGTAAAAAAGAACTTATAAAAATGTGTTGCTATAAATTGAATTATGCTGAGAAGGGGATTAAATCATATAAACAAATTGGCAATTATCTTTATCAACAATTTTGCAGGTCAGTCACTCAGGCATTTTAGGTAAACCAGGTAAAATTTTCAAAAAGAGATTTACCGGTATTTGTGAATACTTTTGAAATTATTGAAAAACAAAAAATAAAAAGTAGTCAAAATATAAATAAATTATGAGGAAAGGATTTAACTCTTTCAACACCACAGACCATAATGGACTGGTCTACCACCATAGAAAAGAGCATACCATTTTGATACTTGGGGTTGAAAGGGTTAAATACAGTTGAATCTTAATAGCTTGAACGTCTTTCTCTCAAAGTTCTTGATGTCTCGAAGTAAAGCTATGGTCCCAATTTTTTTCCTTAATAAATTAAGCAGATTTAGTCTTGATCTTTTGAACATTGCTGTCGAAATTTTCGATCTCTCAAATAAATTTCAGTCTTAAGCTAAAAAATACCTGTGAAATATCATCTCAATCTTTTGAAATGTGAATTTTTGGCAGATATTGTATTTACTTCATGTTTATTTAGTAATCAAGATGACAACAATGTTAAATTATTTCAGTATATTTATTCCAATGATGAGTGATCAGAACAGTGATCCGAAAAGGGAGTGAATAAGAGGGTTTTGGGTCGGCTGAATAGTTTTCAGCTGGAGATATTATAGTTTTGAAAACTTGAAGTCTCGAAAACTCCAAGATTATCAGCGGTCTCAACCACGTCAAGTTTTCGAGATTCAACTGTAGTTATATGCTATTGGCATGATATACCTGCAAACTATATTCACATGTAACTCGTGTAGCAGCACCTTGTTCATTGGGCAAGGAAGCCTCTAGGTAATGACTAGCGCTGGCTGCAAGCTCACTGGTCATAACTGTTTAAAATTACTTGGGCTGAAATTAAGATATCGATAGGCCTACATGAATGATCATTTATTGAAGTCCCAGTGATAAATGAATTTGAAAGTACTGATGACTTCATATCGCTATCAAGTACATGCAAATCAAAGTCATCATGCATTGTTTATCTAGTCCTTACATGTGCATCAACTTAAAAAAAAAGATAAGAAAAGACAGTAGACAGTTTAGTTTGTTTTCACAGTTACATTATATCACATCAAGGACGTATATGCCCTTGGTCACACTCAAAATACTTTCAGTCACGTGATGGTCGCCAATTTTTATCAGTGGAAGAAATACAGTCCAACCTGCCTTAGCGACCCACTGTATTAAAGAAAAAATCTGTCTTATGTGACCTAACTGAGTGGATCCCAAAACGGATTTTTACTATATAAATCACATGAATTAAGAGACCACCTGTCACATGTGACTCTTTTGGTTCCTTCCCTTGGGTGGTCTCTTAAAACAGGTTTGACTGTAATTCAACCACCACAGCACCAGCCATTTGCATGAAACCTGTCAAACTTTTCTATTGAATGATGACAACTATTCAACTAATATTATTCATTAATATAAACAAGGCTAAAACCTGGAGGTGAGGCTAAAGGTCAGACTCCACTAAGTAAGGGACATTTTGGTTGGTTAAGAAGGTGTAGGGAGAGGGGAGTTGCTATTTTTATGTCAGATGTTCTCAGATTGGTGTATAGTGCTATTCTTTTCAATTGAATAATATAAAGTGGGCAGTAAAGTATTGAAAAATTTGTAGAATGACTAGATTGTTGAAAAAGTGAAATTTTGGGCTCTTTGAATTAGGTGTAAGCCATTGACAAAACTTTCTGCAATTTTGTGCCGAAATGGGGGTGGCCCTAATCACGGGCATGTAGTGAAAAATCCAGAAGGTCAACCCCTGGTTTTGAGTTTATTCTAGAATTGGGGGAGGGATGACCTACAAATTGGTATATAGATTATACTGGTGTTACCTATTTTCGAAACCCTAACAACTTTTGGTAAGGCCGCTCAGGATCCATTGACCTTATTTATTTTCCCCCCACTTCTAAGTTAGCTTTGATATATCAGGATTGCATTTGCACCATTTACCTGTATTATTTATTTCTTTTTGCAACAAACATACGTTATCAATATAAATCCCCAAGACGTAGCATCGTCATCAGAAACAGACGTCTTATGTTTTCGATATACATGTACCCTGTTTGTTTACCCCGTACAGAGCCCTATTGAACTAAAATAAATCTGACATTCACATAACAAAATACCATGTGGTTCATGAAAGCGGAAATCGTTGAATAGCAGACGATTACTGCTTTGAAAACTTCTGTATTTAGCATTTTTGCAACTCACACAAGGTAATTAGTGAATTTGGCGCTTTTTTCATTATTTTTTTTCATGGCATTATTTCTAATTTGTAAAATCGGCAATTATAAAAAATGAACAGATCAGGCCCATGTGGTTGTTTTAATATGCAAATGGCCAAACCTCAATCGGTCTCAATCACCCGAATTTGAGAGCTATCAAAAACATGTTACTATCGAATTCATGATACCGGACTATACAAAATGTATATGCGTTGGAACAGGGATTAATGAAGCCTTTTTGGGAAAAAGTACCAGAAGCACAATNNAATTATTAGCCTATATATATTTAACAATACATAAAGACATGTCAGTCTTTTTTTTTTTTTTACAGTGACTGACTCAGAGACAAAAGAAAATAATAGATTGGGAATTTCTACTAGCATTTTGGGAAAAATNNGAAAGGGTCTGATATTCGGACCCTGAGAAGGCCTAGATTAATCCCTGCGGAACGTCGGAAACATAGAATATTTGCCCAAACCCTAACATTGTCGCTTAAAGAAAACCATTCAGTGGAGTTTGACCTACATGTATACAGATTAAAGTCAAAGACTGAAAGAGCAATACTCCAATCATTCAGTCACAATACCTGTAGCCTAGATGCAGTGCAAGTTAGCCTACATAACTACATACCCATGTACATTTACAGGTAGCCTAATCGGCCAGTGATTTGTCATGTTGTTTTTATTTTATCTCCTTTCAGTTTCACTGTATACTATAAGTTTTACTTTTACTGTTTTAGTTTTATTAACGGATTTTAAAAAATGAAGATAGGTCTAGGTCTACAGCTTATTTCTTATCACATGCACTGCAGTAGACGACACTGCATTATCATTCATTGATTCAATATAGCCTATAGCACCACAACTCACATTACTTCGTTCAGAAAAGTATCACATCGCTATCTAGAATAAATCACTAAAATAAAGTCTTCTAAAAAAATGAACGAAGAGCGCCTGCTACATTTCTTCAATGTTGAATTAATGTTTACAAGAAATAATCCTTTGACATGTATCAAGAAAGATTACACACGACCCAGATCATGCCTTGATTGATTGATGCGCATGCTCATATTTATGCAGACGATCAGCCGATGGATCTGGCAGCATCGAGCTACACGGTTAGGCCTAGTCTACAACTTCTCGTCAATCATCAAACTTATAACAGAACTGTCGATACACCGATCGGATCTGGTTCATATTTTTATGCTAAATCTACTTTATGCATCTACAAATTCCGGTTTATTCTATGTGTGGGCTTCGTCTCACTCTCAGCTCTGATGGGTTTCCATTAGCATTATTTTCTAGGAGTTATTTCCCTTGTGTGTGTCAACATGGGAACTTTATTCGATTACATAGTAATAGTGAAAAACATCACAATTTTCATCAAAATTAGATTTTTAGATTAACGAAAACCTGAAAAAAAATATTCATCCACTAAACAAGTTTTATTTCCGTAATATATATCCAAAATAATTGATAT
>JACSZP010034198.1:0-12321 GCA_016161895.1 Pinna nobilis
ACGTGTTTTAGTGTTGATTCCCTTGGCACTTCTTAATAATCGGCAGTCAGAGAGGGCGGTCCTTGACATCTTTTTGACTGACTATGGTCTTGCGAACGATGTATGTCTTTCAGCACAAGCCTATCATCTCGTTCCTTCGTATTCTAGTTGTTGACCCTAGACCGCGAGGGAACCAGTGAAGGCTGACGTCAGCACTTAATTCCGAATGTTTGCAAAATCCCTTCAATCAGTGGTAATATCTGTCGCTCCTCGTGGTGCGGATGATATCTTCTGATGGCCAACCGAAAAGGCCATATAACCACTGTCCGTGTCCATCTTGCAGTACTCAAAATCAGCTCGACCGATGTAGGCGTCCACGAAATCGTAATAAAGTTGGAGCATGAGCAACTTAGCATACTGTATGATGATATAACCCAATTGGTCAGGCAAATCTAATCGTATATTAATATTTGGCTGCCAACACCGACTGTGACGCGGGACCTCGGTTTTTTACTGTCTTATCCGAAAGACAGGTCTCCGGCTCGTAATGCATCGCTGACTTCTTTGATGAAGTCCTGGAAGCAACTCGGGGACTTAAAATCCACCACTTGATGAATCTTGGTTACCAGCATATCATGTTCAAGGTACCATTTTAACAAGGACTTGACCAACAGCAACGTTCTTTGGTGTCAACGAAGAGTTGGAGAGGCCAAAGCTTTGGACGTGCCCCTACTTTTGGGCACCGATGACGTCATATGGGATGCCAGTGGTACAAAACAGGAGACTCACTTCAGAAATGATATTGAGGCGTTGCGTTGGAAGCCAGGCGTCCAATGCTCATGTATTTGTATGTCGATTTTAAGGGCACCAAACAAATTCAACATGGCTTCTTCGGAGACTTTCCTCTTGTATTTCCGATAAAAATCGAGTGTGTTGGTGTCGATATATTAATATGTCGCATATGTTTGCACCAAAACTGTCGAAACCAGCATTTCATTTTCACATTTCTACAACTTTACGAGCTTTGCTTTGCATGTATTTGGTAGTTCGCTTGGCCCTTTCAAACGTCTTTTCTCATTCATGCTAATTTTCCTTCACATTTTTCGGTTATCTCGCATTCATACCAGTACCAATAGCAACTAAACGTACTTGACAGAATTGAACCAAGGACCGGAAGTTGCATCATGCAGCCGCACAAAAACAGCCATAGAAATATATTCTTATTTTGATATGGCTTGGCATATTGAACATTACCTAAGAATACTAGAGTTGTAATAGTTTATTTCCTTTTTTCAACTTATGCTTCTTCGAGGACAAAAGTGAATTCAATACCGAAGCTGAAATAAATCTATTACTAATAATACTATGTTTATACAAATAATTATGGTGTGCATGTCAGATTCGGGGATATCATACTGGAGAAAAACTTGATGTCAAATTATTGTAGTAATGCTTTCGAAGGGACATGTACAGGGAATACCTGGCCATGGCAGAATAAAGCCTGGCATGTATTTCTAAAGTATAAATCTACTCGCATGTCATGACCATACAAATATTGCTATCTGAAGACATGTTTCTAAAAAATACGGGCGATGTGATGTCTTTCAAATTCGAAATTTGTATAAGTGACAAATTTTAACAAAAACAACAAATTTTAAATGTACTTTTAAAAGAAATTATTACTGCAATGTATAAATTAACATATAATACACATATGTTCAATTCAAGTACATGTTTATCTCATTACATAGCTATAGCATATGTGGAGATCGTACTAAAATTGCGTAAATGATCATGACTAGTTAGTATGAGTAGTATATAACCCGCGGGTAACATGAACACGATATATTATGATGTGCGGGTTATACAAGTTAGCGGGCAATATGAAAGAAATTACGGTGTTTTGATGGTTAATGTGCATTTCTCTTTAAGTCAGGGCTCCCCTTTCCTTCCTATTGTATTACATATCAGTATCCCTATTTTAGTTGCAATGTTATCTGTTATCAGTACAAAAGTGTTCTAAGAATTATACTGTGGTTTCAAAATATAAACCTTTTGATAAAAGGCATGTAGTTAAGTGCTTTTAGTAATGCACTTTGCTATCCACCTATCACTAGTTTCACTCAGAAAAAGGGAAATAAATTTCGATTATTTGTCAGCTTTTAGTGATTTGGTTTATTGTTGTTACTTTTCTGTTTGATATTGCTCTGCAGAAAAAATTGTATGCAAATGCATTAGCCTCAGTAGAAAGAATCAGGGGTTTTCCCTGAATATAGCAAAGAGAGACCTTATCCATGCATTATAATACAGTTTACCGAATGACTGATACATAGTTTGGGTGAAGCACACCCTAAATATCCCCAAATTCAAGTATTTTTCACTACAGATGTATCTAAGAATTTCCCTTTGATACAGGGAATACAAAATCATCCAATGGATTCCACTTGATCTCATTTCGTTAGAACTCCAGAGACCCATGTACATTCACTTTTTCCTGAATACCTAAAATCTTATATTATGAATTTTTCTTTGTCAAAAAGGCATAACTGTTTAGTAACTCAATGATATCTCAATCAAAATCCCTTAAAGTATAACTTTTCCTCTTTCATAAAAATGCATAACTTTTTAGTAACTCAACGATCTTTAAATTGAATGCCCTTTAAGTGTAACTTTACCATTGACAAAAAGGCACAAAATTTAGTAACTCAATCGAAAGCTATAAAATATAAGTTTATCTTTTTCCAAACAGGCATAGCGATTTAGTAACTTAATGTTAATTCAATTAAATTTTTTTAAAGCATAATTTGATCTTCGTTTGTCTAAAAAGGCGTAACTTTTCAGTAGCTAAAAATAACTCAGTCTCTTGTTCTGGAAGTATAAGTTATCTGTTATCAAAAGAGGTGCAACTTTTATGTAACTCAATTTTTCCAAGTAATAACCTGTTAGTAACTTAAATGTATGTATATATTCAGTTGAATTAAATATCTTAAAATGCAGCTATATCTACTTAATTCTTTTAAACAAGTAACTTTTAGTAACTCAAAAGTAACATATTTTTTAATTAATGTAGAGCATAGGTCACAATGTAGTACAATTTTTTAAAACTTTTCTGTACCTCATGAGCCTCTGAAAGTATTATCTTTTTAGTGTTTTATTTTCGTATGGGGTAGCTTAGGAGCAAATAGTTGCATTATTACTCTTGACCTGAAAGTTCACACTATAGGCCTCAAACTGAAATTATTGCAAAGAAACTGTTTTAAGATGTTAGCTGAAATGCATGCTGAATAGCTAATTGGCAAGACTCGTATTGGTCGATTTGATGGAGATCTTTCATCTGGATTATTATTCTTATATTTTCCTTAAGTGACTCATGTTGGACTATTTTCCAGTAACTACACAGCGAATACATGACTAAATAAGGGATAAACTATGATAATAGACGGTGGAATAACAGACATGAGTTGCAGAATTGGAAATTTCAGAAAGAGGCTTAACATTATCCACGTCTTACAGACTTTAAATGTAACGTTTAGCCAAATCGCTTACTATTCAGAAATTAAGGTCAACAGTAGGTCAAAATCCAAGGTAAAGGATACGAGGTCAAAATTTATTATACTAATAGAAAACAAGGAATAATCATTTGAAATATGAAACTCCTATCACTTACCATATAGACATTATGGCCAATGTAACAGTTTTTCAAAAGCAGTTGAAAGGTTTTTTGGTCAAGGTCACGAGATAAAAGTTATGGTACCGACAGAAAGATTTTGTTATGAGTAATTCACATGTGAATTATGAAATCCTTATTACACATGTTATTCATGAAAGCCCACTCACTTACCATTCAGAAGTTATCGCCAATGTTAACTTTTTATCAAAAGTAGGTTAAAGTCTATGTTCAAGGTCACGAGATAAAAATTGAGGTACCAACAGAACGATCTTGTCATAAGGAGCACACATGTGAATAATGAAACCCCAATCACTTATCACTCAGTATTTATGACCAAATATATCTACTTTCAAAAATAGGTAAACGTCAAGGTTAAGGTCATGAGATAAAAAGTTATGGTACAAAATAAATCTTGTCAGAAGGAAAACGCAAGTGAAATATTAAAGCCCTCTTAAAGCCTTACTATTCAGAATTATGACCAATGTTACAGTTTTATGGACAGACCAAAGACTATATGCCCCTGTTACTTTGTTTCTTTTGGTATAGAAAAACCTATTTGAGAGGAACCTATTGATTCATTTACGTTGTGATATCCCAAACATATTGCTATTCGGGAATTCACTTGATTTATTAATTAGTTGAATGTTAGTTTTCATAAATGAAAATCGTTGCTGCAAGGGAATTCAATGTCAAGGGCACTTGTGATAGACAAATGAAACATAATTAGCATTAATGCATTACATCACAATTTCTTATTAGTTTATACATGCATTACATTACAAAGCACTCACTGGTGACTGGAATTTCTTCAAAGCAGTTAGTTATGCTGTTGCTTCGTAGGAAATGCATAAATATATCAATTCGTTGTAAAAAAAAAATTGCATAATTTGTTAAACATTAATTTCCAAATCAATGGTTATTCAAACAATTTCAGTTTTATAAATATAAATTTGAGAACAGAAAAACCAGAAGACAATATGCCAATTTGGTGACTGTTGGACAAAGACGGACCTCTGAAAACCCAGAAGTGGAATCGGGTGCTCTGGATAGGTAAGCCACCCCCTTGCCTTGAGACCATAGTCAAACTTAGGTGAAATAATACAAAAACGAAGTCTTGTCAAAATCGGTAAAAATTACATAAATATGAATGTTAGGAAAATACATAAGAAATGAACGAGGACAATGTAGAATAATGAAAGTATCACTAACTTGATAATGTAAAAATGCAAATGCTAAACTTTGTCTAAACATTGCATTACCATGAGCACTAGAGCATATCACAGCAGAACATAACATACACATGTTAATCATTCATATAATTAGTTATGTCAGGAATAGTCACGCCTCAGTTGGCAAACAGTGACATTAGAAGTATGCCTTTGGCGATATATATTTCCAGCAAAATATCGACCTGTATTTATGAAAATATATCCCGTGATAGCTCAGTTGGTAGAGCGGAGGACTGTAGTGGAAAAAGATCTAGATCTAGAAATCCTTAGGTCGGTGGTTCAAATCCGCCTCGCGGGAATCCTTTTTGACATTTATATATTTATCATTTACCTGTAGAAGTTCTCATTAATCACATCTATTTGTTTTGTTGATAAGAACATTTATAATGGTACATATATACATTGAACAGCTGCAAGGTGTCATAGTTCGTTAGAAGGTTGACATTCGCAATCTTTATCAAATACATGTATGTGTAGTGCACTCATGCGTATACATGTTAATGTTTGGATGTATTTTCTTAATCAATATTTGACTGATGCACCCGACATTCAATCATTGGTAAATCGAAATCGTCATGGATGTGGTTAAAATATTTAATGATAAGGTAGACTTTTCATATTCGATCTGATCTGTATCAAAATAAACTCACATTGACAAACTGAATTGATAGATCTGGTTTCGATTGTGATATTCTAAAGTAAAAAGAGCAGTGTATTGGGTTCCATCGCCTTGCTTGCTATTCATTTTTTCCAAAATTTTATTTTAAAGCTGCTCTAACTGTTTTCTCAGAATTCCTGAATAAGGGATTTATTCCTTTTCCTATTCACCTGGTCCTATTTCGTTCATTATCATTTGGACAATAGATAGCTAATTATCCGTTCTCTCATTAATCAACAGTTAAATGTTTTACCTACATGTTTATGGGGATCTTGTTGGGTCATTATTAGTTTTAAAGGCGGATACAACATTTCGTGAGTACATGTATGACTTCAATGTCGAGAATTGACTAAAAGTAAGAGTGACAAAAAGATTTGTTTGGAAAACACCAATCCTACCAGACTTTTAGGTCAACGACACGAGGTTAAGGTCACGAGGTAAACAGTTATGGCACCAGCAGAAAGGTCTTTCACAAGGATTACAGATACGGAATATGAAAACCCTGTAATTTACTATTCAGAAGTTATGGCCATTGATAAAGTTTTTAAAAAGTAGGTCAAAGTCCAAGGTAAACGTCACGAGGTAAAAAGCTATGGTAATAACAGAAATGTATTGTCACAAGGAACACACACGTGGAAAGCCTTATCATTTACCATTCAGAAATTATGGTTAATGTAAGTTTTTTTTTCGGACTAACAGACCAAAAAGATACAATGGAATAAAAGTGTGAAAAGTGAAGAGTGAAAGTGAAAACCCTAATGCCCCCAGACTTTAAGGTCGACGTTACAAGATTAAGGTCACAGTTATGGTACAAACAGTTCAGATGTTATGGCCAATGGCATTTTTCAAAATTAGGTCAATGTTCAATATTCAGGTCACAAGATAAAAAAAAATTAGGATACCAACAAAAACGCCTTATCACAAGAAATGCACATGTGAAATATGAAAGCCCTCTTACTTACCATTAGGATGTTATGGCCAATGTTAAAGCTTTTGCTGACAAACAAACAGACAGAGGGACAGACTAAGCAGAGATTCAGGGATCTTGTAGCTCTACTGGTACATATATGGATAAATAAAGAATAATGAAATGCTTTATAACAGCCTAAATATGATTTTGATATAGGCTTTAATGTGAGTGATCCTTAGAGGTCCAATTAGGTCTAAAAATGATTCTTGACCAACTAGACATTATATTGAATACATTAGTGTTAATTATGTGTATATTGGACTTGTTTTATTTTTTCAAAAGTTAGGATAACTACATTGTATATTATGTGTAATTCTACCAAATCCCTAAAAAGGCCCTAATGAGTCAGACAAATTGAATGTTATTTTAGACAAACTACCTCATTTACTTGATATATCAAGTCTGTAAATCCTTCCGTTGGTAAACAATTTTTTCTTGTTGTCGCTACTCCTGAAATTCTGAATGTCAATAGGCATTACGATAAAAGAGGAGAAGATTTTACTGTGTGGCCCCTAAACTGGCCCCTTTTGATTTGACAAGACTGAATTTCATTTTAGACCAACAACATGTTATGCTGAAAACATATATGAAGTGTAAAAGTGAATATGTAGTATGATTTAGGATGAGTAGCGATAACAAGATTAACATAGAGTGAAATAGGGAAATTTGACAAAGTCCCTAAAAATGGCCCCTATGGGTTGAACCAAGCTGAATTTAATTTTTGAGCTACTAGTCATTATACTGAATACATTAGTGGAAGTCCCATGTTTATATGACTTACGGTTTAGGTGGAGTAGCGATAACAAGATTTTACTATTTTGGCCCCTAAACTGGTCCCTTTTGATTTGACAAGGCTGAATTTCATTTTAGACCAACAACATGTTATGCTGAAAATATATATGAAGTCTTAAAGTGAATATGTAGTATGGTTTAGGAAGAGTAGCGATAAAAATATGTACATAGTGTTAAAAAGGGAAATTTGACAAAGTCCCTAAAATGGCCCCTAATGGTCGAACCAGGCTGAATTTCATTTTAGACCAACTAATCATTATACTGAATACATTAGTGGGAATCCATGGTTAAATGACTTACGGTTCAGGAGGAGTAGCGATAACAAGATTTTACTATTTTGGTTCATTTTAGACCAACAACATGTTATGCTGAAAACATATATGAAGTCTAAACGTGAATATGTAGTGGTTTAGGAGGAGTAGGCCTAGCGATAACAATAAATTTATGGACGGAAGGACGGACGGACGGATTATCGCATAAGCCCTGCTGGTCTATGACCAGTACAGCTAATAACTATATGTCCCCGAATCTTTGTTTCTGTGGGCATATAAATGATTTTCAGTAGTGAATGATGAGACATACATAGTTACCTACAGTCCATTTAATTGAAATATGGTAATTTATAATTGAAAATTGAAATACTTTACATGGTCGACTATGATTTCATTTTTAATGATATTGTCGATTCTCTGTATATTGATTTATAATTGCTAATAACCCCGTAATACAGTCGAGCCCCATGAATCCACCCGCCAAAAAATCCGGATTCTTCATATTCCGAACGAAATTTCCAGGGAAAATGTTCATATGGCATCGATGATTATAGTATGTACGTTTCGGTGATTAGGATGCTTCATTTATCCGGGCAATTTTTTGTTTTGGAGCGAAACAAACTAATCAATATATTAAGTACATGTTAGGAAAAGCGGCCAACTTATTTCATTTTCTGAAAAAGCAAGTTTATTTTGGTCATGGGGATTTGATGTTTTAGTGATTTGTTTATTATGTTAACTAATACAAGTGTAGTAAGTAGACGAATACTATCCTCTTTAGCTTCATAAAACAAAATATATGAAGTAATACAGCTAATAAATCCTTTTGTGCATTAAGTTTCATGTGAATGATTTTTTTCTTAATAAAAATATAGTTTTTTTTTATAGATTGTGACAGATGCGCACAGAAAAATATTATTTTTCCCTAACTGTACATTCCAGACATGACAGAGAATGTTGTCTCAAGTGTCACAATAAGGATGTTACTAAACCATTGTGAAATTGAATATATACTCTTTATATTTAGCAGCAGTGTTGTATTTTGAATATCACTTTCACTTTTAATGACCTTTTCGGTCAAATGTATCGTATCAACAAGTTATTATTTTTTTCATATATCTTACACACCCACATGAATTGTTCGTATACTTTACATTTTAAGGTACGATCATATGTATAATCAACGGACTGGAAATATGGTCGTGTCAAATGTTGATGTCGCAATTTTTTTTTCTATTTTTCGAGAATAATGCAAAATGATAATTACTGAGCTACCATTCGCCCATAGGATAATATACAAATAGGGGGAACATAGGACAAGCACGGACATGTGAGGATTTATAGTTGGGACCAGGTGTCAAGGCGGAGTAGACATCGATCTAGACTTTATCCAAAATTCTTATGATTTTCAACGTGCTTGCTACACGAACAGTGTTTTTGTTTATCAAACAGACAGGGTGCCCACCATATAAATGTGTACGGTCGATCATTCATTTTCCTTTCTCTCTCAGTTCATCAGAATCTTGATCGGTCCATAGAATTGTCTGGGTGCTTTATACAATATAATAGGTTTTGACAAGTTTTTTTCCAAGAAATAGAATCTAATAAGAATGTGGTTTTGAGAACTGTGATTTGAACTCTAAGTACTGTGCAGGTATATTATTGTTCATTACCATTTTGCTAACAATTAGCTTTGTATACCATTGGTTTGTAAAAGCAATGCGTATTAACCACGCACATGTTGGGAGGGAAAACATTGGAAAATACATTACATACATTTAAATATATTTATTATCCAATTGAACACTTAATTAGAAAAGAAAAGACAATCGATTGCTATTCCAAGGACCTTGTAACAAACACTATTAAGAAATAATGCAATAATGCAAAGGAGAATAACAAAATGAGTGGGCATCCCTTTCTGTACGCATCATATATCGCAAAGCATTCGTCAGCAACTATTCAGTACATGCATGGAATAAAATATTGTCTAGATATTCATTTTACCGTCAAATGTGAGGTGAGGTAATGTAGCGATGTCTCAGACATAACATTAATAGATTATAAAAAAAAATTGCAAGTATTTTGTTAATTGTAAAATAAACTTTATTAGAAAATTACAAAAATACATACTTGGAATATGTCTCACTTAAGAATGAAATAAGCATTTTTTGTTAAATTCGTTTTGGTCATATGTACATTGTTGCATTGTCAACATAACTGCATGTCACGTTGACATTGCAAATAAGCAATTCCCATTATTTGATTATATATTGCAATATGGCGTATTTGTTGAAAAGGAAATTCTGGATAAAATATATTCTATGTATGGATGTAATACACTCGTTATTATACATATATTAAGCAACAAATAATAAACACATATCCACAAATGTTGAACAAAGTTTCTACGTCCGAGACACACAACTGACATCAATATCCTAATAAATAAGTAAACGTTAGAAGTACACCTAAAATTCGACCCAATAGGGACCCTATACATTTATTTCAATTACCTACTTTTTGCATATGTTCAAGATTCTTTTCCAGCTAGTTAATGTGGAATATGGGTGAAAATATGAGCTCCTGGGCAACAATGAATGTCGATAGGTGCGCCTTCTAATTCAGCTTAATTTACACGTTTGCTGGTGAGTTTGCACCATTTTTCGAAAGGTGCTTGTTGGATGACCTACCTTACATTTTTCATATTTTTTTCTTTACATTTAGAATCCTGTAGCTATGAACAATGTACACTACAGCAAGTGCTTCACGTCACATATCGCAATCACATACTATTTCGATGTTCTCTGCCGTTGTTGAAACTTGTGTCGAGCTATAGCACTTAGTGCCATCTAATACTTTGTTTTTCTATGAGGACTCGCTTTACATAGGATATACAGGTATGTGCTACAAGTAATAAAACATTAATCTTATTTTATACACAGAAATTAAAAAAACATGTATCTTTTGAAACGTTTCTCAAGATACACCTAAAGGCATTAAATACCGTTATAAGAACAATGAAATATGATAAAAGTGTAGACGGGCAAATATTGGTCGACTACATTTGTATATGACTTAAAGTTAAGTTTATTCTAAGAATAATGCAGAAGAATAAGAATTTGCAGAAGAATCGATAATAATGCTGTCTATATTTATAATAACTTAAACGTTATGCTGATTGAAAGGATGAAAAATATTTACTCATTTGATGGAAGCGCTGTATATCGTTCTTTCATGGGTTTTTTTTATGTGTCTGTAGAACGTATTTTTACAATAAATGGTACTTAATTGAAAAGGTTACGTTTCACATATCTGATACGTGTTAACTGTTTGACGTTCTTTACCATTTTAAGAATACTTCAAAAACAGTCGAATGATGCTGGATCCTGTTTTTGTGAGATGCACACAACAATGTTTTACGAAGACATTTTTGTGCCAGGGGAAAACGCAGTAATAAGTACAAATGTATTAATTAATTAACGGTTTTGAATATGCCATGAATTCCATGTTGAAGATCTGTTGGTTATGGGAAATATTGAACCCTATATGATTTACTAGAATAACTCGATGCGGACCATTGATAAACGTGTGCCACATACCAAGAAGGAACCGTTTGAAAAAATGTGATCAAGGTACAATGAATTGTGAAATAAGAGAACGTTATGCTCATTTCATGGAAACGTTCATAGTTTTGTCTATAAGTATATAACAAAATTAATTTTACGTAGCTATTAATATAGAACCATCGATTCTTCTTCTTTTCGGCTTGCACTAAAATCCGCAACAGCCTCGTCTTCGTCACCTTCAAAACCAAAGTTCATAGTCCCGTCCGGTTCATCGATCGACGTTTCAATAAGTGGTTCTCTTTTCAATGTTATTTCTATATCGCTAGTTCGCTGCTCCACTGTTTGAGACTGCACCCTTTGACTTGCACGTAATTCGGTTGGAGCACTATTTTCTTTCGTTGTGTTCTCTGTTACAATCTCAGTAATGATGACGTCATCATCCTCTTCTTCAAATTGCATTTGTGCGACCTGCATTGACAAGAAAGCAATGGGGGATTGAATTACGAACGTAAGTATATGTATGTGAGCATTGATTGTATATACTTTTTTATTTCCCAAGATATCACTATTGAAATTCTAATAATTTCAGCAGACCATCTGAATTGACTTAGTTTAAACACGATAGTCTTGAATATGAAAAAAAATAGTTTAAATTACACAAACAGTACTATGAAGCTTGATTCTAGATCGTGGTTCTTATTCAAACGTCAAAGTTAACCGAAAAATTCAGAATGTTGATAAAAAACAACGAATAATCACATTTTTGGACTTAATTTATTTTTGTGTAAGACCGAGAGGAGCCGTCCAGTGATTAGCGTTTTCGCCTTCTAATAGTGAGATCGTGGATTTGAACCCGAGCCACTCCGCGGTTGGCTGTCCTTGTCTTTCGGATGAAACAATGAAAACCGAGGTCCCGTGTCAAAGAAGGTGTCGGCACGTTAACGAACTATCCTTGCTCTACGGCCTGAAGTGCCAAGCACAGGCAAAGACGAGCAACCCTCTGCAAGGTCACGAGGACTCTCAGAAATGATGATAATATAATATTGAATTATTTCAGTTGTTAATTCAATCTAAGAACAAAAGATTCCTACCTTATCAGTCTCTCTTGGCGTGGGTCTGTAAATGACAAAAATAAAAGATTGCTTTTTAGCATCTGAACATTTGGATCAATAAGCTTCATGG
>JACSZP010034199.1:0-11846 GCA_016161895.1 Pinna nobilis
AGGATATGTTGTTCTGCAACTGCTTGAAATATAAAAAAATTCTATTGACAAAAAAAATTTTGCCTAAAAAATGACCAGGTGTCCCTAACTACCTTAAATGACCCGTCGACTATGTGTTTGATTATGACGTCACAATCAATTGACGTCTAAATTACCCGAAGAGCCATGTGTCAGACATTTGGCGATAGGTCAATTAAAATGGTCATCCAGTCCGTCCGTCCGTGGTCTGACATTGGTGTCCAGGCAGGGTATTTGGAGATTTTTCCCACTGGAATTTCATTTGCATCGAGGTTCGAGGTCATGGCTTTAAGGTCTGAGGACAAGCACTCTACTGCTGAACTTATGTCTCCCAATAAAGCATTTGTAAAATGATGTACTCACTGACTGCTTATTGTGTAACAGAAACATAATAGCATTTCTGTTTCATATTGAAATGAAAGCTTTTCTATGCAACTGATCACGTTACACGAGATGTGAGCGGTGGTTCTTGTGTTCATTATCTTTCTAGCTTGCAAATTAATTACGGGTAAAAAGTTTAGTAAGACCATAATGATTTCTTATTCTATTATTACAAAGAATACACGAAACAAGAATCTAATATTGTAACAGATTCAAACTAGGAAAGTTCCATTGCGGAGTCAAGGTACGCATCTGAGGACGAGGTTTTACCTAATCCACTAGCCGAACCCTAATCGTATATTAGACGATAAACTCTCGTCAAACTTCTCGTTTAATTAGCAATTTAATGCACAAAATGGCGTATCAAAAAATGATGACCTATAATAGCATGACGTATTGAATCTTGCACCACTCAACTAAAAATTTGTGATGCCTGTGACTCGGCAAACCTCTCAAGGACTTCAACTATTTGGCACTCTTTTTAGGTTTTCATACTCTTTTCTTGTAGAGGGTGGTTACCAATAATTTTTCTAACCCGGCAATCGATCTTTATTGAAAATTTTATATGTGTATTTTAACGTATATGCTGAATTAACACGGAAATACATGTAGCTTATATATATGTCAAAAGTAGTTCCGGTACAACGTCTAGCATTACAACTGTAAGTTTTGAGGCAGATCCGGATTCAAGTGAGAATGGTGCTCATATATACATGTACTAGGATAATCGGCTTACCTGCTTAAATATGGGGGGATTTTTTACGAAGTTTTAACTGAAACCGTTGGGAATCAAATCAAACGGTGTTAAAAACATAATCAGGTTATTAAAATATCATTTATAATACTTTTTATTAGTCATTACTAATCAATAGTTATTGCAATTTAGATATCGTCTCTTGAATAATCTAAATAAAGTTCGTGTACATAAAAATAATCCCATTTGATAAAAAAATTCAAATGTGATTGTTCCATTTTTAGCTCAACAAATAAAAATAGTGTTAAAGTATTATTCGTGAAAAACGTCAATACGCCATGAACGTGAAAGTACTTCGACATTTTCTCTAATTTTGTGCATATTTTTTTTTATTTGAGTCGATCCGGATAACCGTCTTACCTACGTAAATATAGCGGCGTGTTTTTATGGAAATGGTATTGAACAATCAACAACAAAAACAAAACGTATTTTTATGTTATCTTTACACCGTGGCGAAATACTTTTTCTGATCAAACTTTCTTTAGATTTAGATTTTCTTTTCATTCTTAAAGACTTTCGAATTATAATACACAAAACATATACACATGCATGTATAAACATGAAGTAAATACTTGGCAAACATTGATATTGTCCGTACGTCATGTATGGCTACTTCAACTACGTGTATCTATGTAGGTCTCTGAAATTCTAGTTTGAGGATCTAGTTAGATATTATCATTCCGCCATGACTTATGCTCAGCGTGTTCGCCTTTTTATCGTTACGACATGGGATCGAATCAGCGCTACGTTGTGATTGGTTGAATCTATGGTTTACTGTCCCTGTTCTCCGGACGAGACAGTATACGAGGTACCGTCTCTTAGTAGGTGCCAGCGTGTTAAAGAACCCTCACTGCTCTATAAGCGCTGAGCATAGGCCAAATTTGTTGCTCTTTATCAGAATACGGTAATGTCTCAATCTCAATTTCAGTAAAATATTCTTGAGTGAGACGTTAAAAAAACAAATATTAAACTAACCAACTAAGCAAATGAGGGGTAGTATGAGGTGATATGTATAGATAAGCAGCCAAATTGACCGGGTTAACCAGTCATGATCAATAAATTAAATTCATAGAAAATAATGCACAAATGGGCCCTTTGTCCATTCCGGAAAGACGATTGAAAAACCAAGAGAGAAATCATAACTTCGTTTTATATTTTATGGAATAGCGGTGCAGCAAACAAAGTTATACATGCAATTGCAAAACATTGACAGTACACAGGTTGTTTTTACGACTGATATAAGAAGTAATACGTGTTTTGGGGATTTAGAAGCAAAAAGATATTTTCTGTAGGCCGATCTAGGGATATCCTAACACAATTTGAGATTTTTCTCAACGTGATATCTTATGTCACCCACTTATTTACTTTGATTTCCAATGTTGAACGACTTTCCATATTCTAACAAATGACAGATATCCGTTAACTGTATATCATGCGGTGAAAGTATGGCTTTGAGTGACAGCAAGTTTCTCTGGGCTGGGCAACAAAAACCTTACATGTTTACATAGGTCTGAGAATTTTCTCTACATTAGCTTCTCAACAAATCAGGAGTTAATATTTGATTGAGTTGGAAACATTCCCAAATTTACGTAAATTGATAATTTCTGTGGTGCCCGGTACTGCTTCCTAGAGACTTGATGTAATAAAGTTTTAACTATAAAAATGGACCTGCTCCAAGGGAATCGGAACCTTGCTATATCCTGAAATAACCATACATTAAGCGTTTAGTATACAGATACAAATATAAAGCTATTTTTTGTCCGTGTTGAAGGCATGCTGTTGTCTGATTCTTCAGAACAAGAAATAAAACACACACAAAACAAGCAAAAAAAAAATTGCAAGCCTAGTGCATCTTATTCAGTCTTTTTCTGATTTCAAAATTTCAAAAATTGACTGAGCCACGATAACTCTCATGCAAAGTCAAAATAACCGGTTTATGAAAGCGCACCCCAAAAATTACTAATCTGAGCTAAATAAACCTCTCGTCGATTGGTTCAATAACAACATTATCAGAACACGCGTAAACAAAAATAGTTTGTTTATCCTATTGGTTTTTGCCACGGTTTTGACTGTCATTGAATTTGGAATGCCCCTTGGTATCTTCTACGTACTTCACCCCTTTTATCTTTATAGCCTTGAATGTTATTCCAGTCTTAATCACAGGAATCACAATTAGACAGGTATTAAACTTCAAGGCAGTGATACAGTTTAGATACTGATATCTAATACGGCCTTAGTCTTAATTAAACCCGCTGAGATTCAAGTTCAGCGTTTAAACGTTACGAAAACACATACATAGATTGATTGAAATATTATTTATAACAAATTTTAATTAGTTATTACTAATCTCTAGTTATTGCAATTTAGATGACATCTCTTTATTAATCTAAATACGATCAGTGTGCGCGTTTTCAGAGCAACAAAACGTCATAAACGACCAATAGATAAATACAGTCTAACCTGTTTTAAGCGACCGTCCAAGGGAAGGACCAAAAAGGGTAACATATGACAGGTGGTCCCTTAATTCAGGTGATAAATATAGGAACAAAACATTTTGGGAAACAGACATACAGGTCACATAAGACAGGTTTTCCTTTAATTCAGTGGGTCACTAGGGCAGGTTAGACTGTACATAAACATGAAGAGGAATAAAAACAACGAAACAACATATAAATTACAATGTATCTTTGATAAATGCCCTTGAACTACATACAAACAATGTATCATTTGTGATGTTAAAAGGATTTAGATTTGCTAAAATCATAACAATGTGTATTCCAAAAAATAAGCCTTATAAAAAAGGAACTATTTCCCCATCAATCGAAATAACCATGAAATATGAAATAAGTAGGTTAAAGATTGTCTTTGGAGCAATAAACCCTCCCTAGGTCTGTAAAATAAAGTGGACAGAGCATGCCATGTCATTCACCTAACAAATACGGCGAACGTTAAAGTTTTCTGTGCTGATGACTATTTGTTAGTTCATGAACTGAGTACTAAAATAAGACACGAGAAGTTAGTAATCATCCCGAAAAGGTGTCATAAAAAAGTTATAGACTGGATACATATATAGACTCATATCTATAGCCTAAGCAATTCATCAAAGAAATGAATAATGTTATTATTTTCTTCATCACGTAATTCCCCATTATGTGCGACTACTGAGTCACGGCGGAATGCTTATTTCTATTTANNTAAGTTAAACCGAAAGGCTTAAATAACAAAGAATCTGAATCTAAATCTGAAAAAGTATGTCCAGAAAAGAAATTTTGCCACAGTATAATGTTAACATGGAGATACTTTTTTCTTCTGTTGTTGATTATTTTTGTAGACTATTTCCAAAAAGAAAACAACTCCCCCACATTAACGCAGCAAAGCCGTTTATCTCAGTATGAAAAATAACCCGCTATTTTCATGCGAATCGGGATCAAGTCATCTAAAAAATATGCACAAAATTAGAATAAGTGTTGAAGAACTTTCACGTTCATGGCGCATTGACGTTTTCCATGCATACTTCCTTTAATATTTTTTTTATTTGTTTAGCTAATAATGCAACAATAGTGTTTGAGGATTTTTTTAATCAAATGGGACTATTTGACCACGTGATGCCCCAAAAAGTATATGCGGGAATATTGTTTCACTTAACAATGAAACAAAAGCTAAAATACGAAATCCCGTTTGTAGACATAAATATATAATACGTGGTAGTTCGAACACTAGAGCTCATTTTTTTATTGACCAGCACCACCGGGGATGCACGTTAGCTCTCCGCTAAAAGTTCAAACGTCCGAATAATGATGAAATCCCTGTATTCTTCAGAGCAAGGGCTAGCAAAAACCTGTCCCGTGATTTTCCTGTTTGATTTTAAAGGATTTGGTTTTTCAGTGTTTCCCGAAAAATGGCTTATCTCTAATCTAAACAAGTCTCTCGTGAACTGGTCCGGTATCTATACTACCAGGATACGCATACACAAAAATAATGTGTTTCTAGTTATAGCCTTTAATGTTACCATAAATAGTCTTAATCTCTAGAATTACAATAAGTTAATTCGGTCAGGCATCAAACTTCAAGGCAGTTATACGGTTTAGATACTAAGATCTAATTTGAGCTTATTAATGTCTAAATTAAACGGCTCAGTCTTATTTGTATATACACGATTTGCAAGAAAAAGAAGGAAAGCATACCAACGGTCTTTGATGAATGCGCGGGGACTGCATGCAAATAATGAAACTATTCGCAATGTTAATGATGCTATATTTACTAATACATGTATATATCGTGTATTCCAAGTAAAGTAGCCCCAAAAAAGGATTATTTTCACGTAAATCGACATATATAAAAATGTAATAAACAGGATATAGACTCTGGAGGAATAAGCCCACGCTTAGCCTGCAGGTAAAAAGGGACCTTGCAAGATCGGTCCTGTTGTCTATTCAGACCAATGACGACTTTATGCCTTCATATTCAGTCTGTAAATTACCATAGCTTATCTTAGTGATACAAAGTTAATTCATCCCGAATCCGATAAGTTGCGTCATATTGAAAAAAATTCGGCTCCGTTATTTTTGCTAATTACTTTTTATGAATGATAAATTATGGATTAACTAATAAACAGTTATGTTTAATTCTTAATTCACAAAATGAAATTTTAACCTAGCGTCCGCTACGTATAGCAAAGAAGTCAAATGCAGAGAAGTGGTCATTTTAGGGCAAGTATTTTGTTATGAAGATCTAATGATCATAAAAATTCCAAAATGAAACAAACTGTATGTGTATAGATCATGGATAGAGGAGTGATAGATAAATTGATTTCTCTATTTTTTTCTCTCAATGTACATTGATATAAGTGCATGGGTTTTCTTTGTTTTGAACATTTTGAAGAGCATTTTCCTTTTACCGAGACAAATTATATGAACCGGAATCACACTATGATGGGTATTTATGGTCCATCATCAGTGAATCGTATATAGCGGGCATTTCCCCAAGTCATTGAATTTCTTTATAAATACGTAATGAATAAGTAGAAAAATTAATCAGGAAGGAAAATAAGATCTTGAGGGTGTTCTTTCTCCTGAGAAGAATGTTAGGATATTCCGTCTTTATATGTTACTACAGAGTTAATCTAAAATAATATTGATTAAGCACCATGTATGAGACAGTAAAAACCGACATCCCGAGTCAAATTAAGTGATGGCAAGTTAAACAACCCTCTCTGTTCTACGGCCAAAAGCGCCGAGCATGGGCAAAATTTGTCACCCTTCATCGCCACATGTTGACGTCTCCTTACCAGTGAAATATTCTTGAGTGGGACCTTAAACAACAAAACAACAACAACAAGTACCATGTAATGAATATGACAAGGTGGGAATTGATAACAGTCTCAATATGAAAAACAATTGCTAATCCCTGAAGGAATAGTACAGGATGTCCGGAAATAGCCAGCGTCCCCTGTTGGCTTGCCACACCCATTGCAACTGTTTAAAAAGACATAGCGACATTCTGCAATATCACATGTGGGTATACTTTGTTTGACAAAAAGATCTTAATAGAGAACATAATAACACATGAAAAAAATCTAAAATAAATTTCATGGAGAGTTAAAAAGACTGAAAGTAGCTTAAGAGCACATGTTCTTCAAAATTTGCGGATGCATTTTTGAATAGGACGATATTGATTTGCTGGCTAAGAAAATCAAAATTGCAAAATGCAGATACAAATACAGCACCAAGTGGAGAGGAAAAGAAACTTAGAGTAGCATAAGAATATATGTTCTTCTGGATTTGCGGATATAAATATTAGGAAATATTCTTACATGAATTTTCAAGCTCAGAAAATCAAAACTGTAATAAGGAGATAGAAACATAGCACCAGGCTAATAACGACAGTTTAAATGAATCTCTGTGTTGATCTGAACAAAATCAGACCTGATCATGCAATACATTATGGGATTGTCGGGAATTACAGGGAAGTTACATGGAATTGTCAATTATATTACAATCTAAAGAAAATAGGGAAATTAATCATGAAATCGCACGAGTCTTTCCTGCTTATCACTACAAGGTCAAGATTGCAACATCAATAGACTATTTCTTCCATCAAAAACTAGATGCTTTAAAAGAAAACATATTTCATAGCGTATAATACCGATCAAAGTCCTACTTTTAGGTGTTTTTTCAAAATTTGCAAACACGCAAAAAATAATAAAATGAATAAATAAATGAATATTTATAATTGAACAAAATAAAAGTGGATATCAATTGCAAACGGTGCAGTCACATATTTTTTTCACAAATAATTTTATCAGAGTGACAAAGTTTTCTAAAGAAAAAAGAGCAGTATAAAATACGAAACGTTTTAATGTCGAACACTTACCTTTTGAAAGAACTCTCGCATGCGCTTTGTTTTTCCAATTTGCTCAGTCCTAAGCACTATCGGTTTATTATTTGTTGTATCATTTGCTACAAGTTTCATAATGTCTTGCTGTTTCATGTTTGTTGTTTCAGCAGATGCTGAATAAAACAAAATTATGCTGCAAAGGTGTAAAATTATAAAAATAAGGTATGTGGAGCGAAATCCCATCTCGACAAGTCCAGGGAGTTTAGGTCTGTTTAGATGCGACTAATAGCTACGGTTTTGGTGTGATATATACTACAGCTTATTACAAATGTATGAATATATATGAACGAAAATCGCTGTCATAGATCTATTGATTCTACTGGGAAGCATAAAACCGCCCACGCCAATTCTAGCACTTAACACGGGAAAAATTGACATGACATATGTTCTATTTAACCAAGAAATAATAGCTGCTGACTTATGGGAGAAATTAGAAACTAATTAACAGACTCAAGAGATATTCAGTTTAATTTCTCTCCCCTCTTTATCGAGTTTTGTGCGACTAATGATCGGTCACAGGCAGCGTAGAATCGAAGATATGATTAAGCGTATCACTTTTTAACACTTGATATCAAATTAGGGTCCATGAAAATCTTCGCATCAGCTTAATATTGTACACGTTATCGTGACTTTATATTGCAGTATAGATAATTGATTAAATGTTTAAAAGGAATTATGATTGAAGTAAACATGTCAGTATTTTATAATGCCGAGATAAATTCAAGGCTGAAAACCATTATTTTCTGGGTCAGGAAAGTTTCCTATGATATTGCGTCTGACAAGTAAACACATCCAGGCTGAGTCTGAGAATAAGTTTAAATCTTTCTATTTTATTTGTGATGCTTGACCGCTAAGTTTTTCTTTGTATCAGTAAAAATATAAAACCATTATGCTAATTTGGAAATAACGTATATTCACTTGTGCTAAGTACTTCTCTTTCTGACAGTGGACACGCAGCGGGTGTGACAGGTCAGCTATGGAAGCCTGCTTCTCCATGGCACCTGATCCCACTTCAGGGTTTTCAGTTTTCCGCGTTTGTCCTATGTTCACTTAATTTGTAAACTGTCTCCGGATTCATCTCACGATTTACATCTTAATATCTATGGTTTTCATGCCAAAAACAGTGCAAATGAAAATGAAATAGTTATCCGGAATGCCCAGATTTCTCAATACTGTAAGATCATTCAAAGCAAATTCCAAAATAGTATCTCTGCTAGCATTCCACGCCTATTGCAAATATTAAGTAAGATCTACTTATCTTCAAATGAAAGGGCCACTATATGACCGAGTGGTTAGCGTGTTCAATATTCGAAAATCTCAGACATAATGAATATGACAAGTTAGGAATAACAACGGTTTCAACTTGATAAATAATTGACCTGTCGCCAAATACCCGACACGGCACATTTTGGAAAACTTTTCTATTATGGCATCACGATAAAATGGCCCGTCAAACATTTGTTTTATTATGACGTCACAATCAATTGACGTCAAAAAGCAAACGAAGAGCCACGTGTCAGACGTTTGGCGATAGGTCAATTGCAAGTCCCCAATTGCATCGTAATTGAATAGGGTGTTTGAAAGGAGATAGCGGTCCCTGTTTGCATGTTCCATGGAAGCCTTAAGTGTTCAATAAATGTCGATGTCGGTTGCAAAATGTCTTGTTATTTGTATCTTACCAACGAAAGGCAGTCATTTTTTGTTAAAGCTCATGCGCTTTTCATATACGTAAAACGTAAATAAAGGATAACTGTAAATGATCCTGCTCCGGAAAATAATTTTATTGTTCGGAGAAAGGATTCTGAACATTTTTTTAGAAACCATCGGCGTTTTACCGATTGTATGTTAAGAGGGACTCAAAACCTTTCTACTGAGTATTAGATGCAATTGGGTAAAATGTATAGCTAACGAAAAACAAGCGATCTAAAAACTCATGAAAGGGTTTTAACTAAAGATTTGGGCAAACATGGGTCCCAGGATACACCAGAGTTGGGGTGAGGTGCCTAGGAATAGTAGGCATAGCCAGTCGACCGGTTACATCCGCCGCGGACATATATTTTTGTTAGGTAAACTTAGTATATAAAAAATAAATAAAAACCGGCCAAACAATTCGACCAAGGGGAAGGGTGGATTTGTAAACCAGTTCGTTAAAACGACCAAAGAATTTGCGAAGCTCTGACTTTAAGCGCGACTCTTATAATCCATGTAACTTCAACATATTAGTCAAGAGCTTGTCTCGATCTAAAAGTGATTATACGCACAGCAAGCTCTTTCGTTTCGAATCTGTTAAGAGACATATGTAGGTTATGATTGAATGATGGAACTTGACTATGGAGAAGCTAAAGACAGACATCCCGTTTGTCATAAAGTTGAGTTGTCAGTTTACCGTTACATCTATCTTCAAATTCACTACACTATATCGAATGACAAATATGCATGGAAATGATCATTGTTAATAGTAAAGTCGTAGATATATCTAAATGTCGAATTGAAAGTTACAGCAAAAGCATTTGAACACTTATTCTTCTGGTACACTGATAAATGAAGCGACACCAAGATATATCCAAAGCTCCAACACTCATTTAGTACGGTATGTAAGGAATTATAACGTCTTAAACAATTATCTATCGCAAAAGGGGGCGGAATCATGTGTCTGGAGATCATACTTTTGATAAATTCAGTCATTAGTTCGGTTAAGTTCGCTGTTGTTTACGAAATTATTTTCCACTTCTTGTTTTTCGACTTCTTGTTTTTCAATTTGTCCAATATTTTCCGGATTTGTTTATCGTCTCCCGACTTTCTGGTGTTTTCTACATTGTTACTTGTTTTGTCGACTCGACTTAAATTTGTAATAATCTAGAGTAATTTTTTCACCCTTCTTTTCTATGACATATTGTGAATATGTTCACAGAGAAAGGTTTCGATACCGTATACTAAAGTTGCCGTAATAGATAGTTACCTGTCTAAAAGAGGTAGCGGGGCCTCCATGGCCCAGTGGTTAGCGTGTTCGACTGCGAATCGTAAGATCCGGGTTCGAGCCGCGTCAGTGCCACTCCGCGGTTGGCCGTCCCTGTCCTTCGGATGAGACAGTAAAAACCGGTGCCCCGTGTCACAGTAGGTGTTGGCACGTTAAAGAACCCTCCCTGCTCTACGGCCAGCAGTGCCGAGCATAGGCAAAATTTGTAGCCCTTCACCAGCACACGGTGACGTCTCCATATGAGTGAAATATTCTTGAGTGGGACGTTAAAAAACAATACCATACCATACCAAAAGAGGAAGCTGTATTATTGGCATCTGCTCAATTTTTGTCTACCCGGGTTTTTCATAAGTTAACACAAATGCACGGTTGATGAGAACAGAAGTCCAGCTAATTCTAAACAGCTGGAAAATTCTTTAAATACACATACTAAAATACATCTGAACGTTTATGATTACCTGCGTAAATTATTCCAGACTCATCAGTCAGCAATGCCATGTATCTTTAACTTGAAAGTAGATCAATAATGTTCGATACTTATGTTTCATTTAGACGATTTAGACGGGTGTGCAGGCATCAATTCTAAAGTATCGACTTTATATCGAAAATATTGCTACTCATGGCGTAACACACTTTCAGTCACTACACAATCGGATGTGTAGTTATATGTTACATTTGTATATAGTTGGTACGGGTATTTGATAGACTGGTTGGTATAAAGGCAGTCTTAGTATAAGTAGTGCTAAAGTCAGAACTATTAGTAGTCTTTATTCGATTGAGTAGATCGTTCATTATATGTTGCGTATCAATATATTGACGTTTGTGTTTTGCCTTTCAATGTAGGCAACATTAGAAATTCTTTATCTTACTTTACCTAGCAAACCCAAATTATTAACAATATAGTCTTCTAGTGGTCTGACATTTTATGATACTCGGTTCTTAGATCTAAACCAGATGATGCGAAGATAATTTTGATAAAAGACCGTACCCCATCATATCGAGTCTCAGAGGTACTCCGTAAAAATTTATCCTATCGATGGCTCATCGTGATCTCTTTATATATTGACAATGTTGATATGAGCCATAGGGAAAATTAAATAATGTTAATGACCATTCATTGTCTGAAGTGCAATCCATAGATTAATTAAGGATCAATTATCAAGACAAGGCAGACAAGTGCTCGAAAACTATGCGTTTCTTTGTCTTGTACAAGAGAAAACGATCAACCCTAATGGTAACATATTAATTGAAATCCATTTGCATTTTCTACCTTCCTATAAATGGCTTAATTTTTAATGGCTATAGTCCAAACACCCGCAC
>JACSZP010034200.1:0-10663 GCA_016161895.1 Pinna nobilis
ATATATATGTGTGTGTGTGTGTGTGTGTGTGTGTGTATTGTCAGTGCAATAGAAAAATTATTGATCATTACTAATATTTTAGTTTTTATTACAATACTACGGAAAATATCAATTTTTATTCGATCGAAGTATCAGAAGGAAACCATTCACATATGAATTATATATTTGCACGTAAACATCAATCAGTTAAAGAAATCTCAAATCTTCAAATCTGAAGTTGTTACAAAAAAGCAGCAACAATAACAACAACAATAAAATAACAAAAAAAGTGTTATCTGGTATGTTTATTTATTCCATGAGACATTGTCAGATAAACCTCCCAACTTTCATTGTAAGATTAAACGGTGCTATTTTATTTTTGTTGTTGAAGGTGTTGAAGCTGATGTATGCAACAATTACGTTGNNCGACTGGTCCTCCTGCCTTATCAGACAATAATGGTTTCGATGAACAATGGTACAGAGCTGGGTTTTCAGATATACCGATTATCCAGCCAGACAAAAACAGATGTGGGACTGTTTATCCGTTCTACATGAAAAGTAATATTTCCTTTACCTTATAAGATTTTTATAAATGAATATAAATATCCTTATTTAGTTTTATTGAAATATTATTGATTACCATCATTAAAAATGCAAATGATTGAATTTACTTTTTCTTTTGTTTCTCTACTGGTCCTGAAGTAGTTACCGAACGAAAGTAGGTACCGAACGGTAAAGAATAGAAGTACAAATAATGATATTTTGTGATTTATTATTTTTGTCTGTTGTTAATCAATTGCCTCACTAGACGACTGACAGAAAATAAATCCAAAAATATCATTGGTTGTACCTCTATTCTTTACCGTTCGGTAACTACTTTCGTTCGGTAACTACTTCAGGACCAGTATAATTTCTTCTTTTTCCATTAACAGAAATTAATTCTATGATTTTGCAAAGTTACTTGCCAGTGGATATCAAAACGTAACGATGAATATGAACGCACGTTTTGTAGGTGATCAGAATTACCCAGGCGTGGGTGTCACTGAAACTAAACAAGCATGTGTTGGGGATGCAGATGATGAATGTTACTACAATAAAGACATAGAAGTAAAGAATTGTGGCGAATACAGGGTCTATAAACTTAAACCGATCGGGTTCCACTCTGCGGCCTATTGTTTTGGTATGAAAATACAAATATCTTACTTGTGTTGTTGCTTTGTAATTTTTGATTAAAGAACAAAGACATTAAAGTATAAGACGTGAAGTATTTCAGATTTATTAATTCATGTTAATCTGCTTTCCGATCTAGAATATTATTCTATGAAATTGAACTCTGAAAAATCTCCATCTTCTATTTCAGAGTTCAAGGGAACAGAGCAAGGTAAGAAGCAATGCAGCAATTCTTTTAAACAAAGTATAGCGAAGGGGTCTAGAAATATCATGATATACATGCAAATGAAAAAGTTTAAACGTATCCACGTTGGGGTATACGTATCAAGGCAAATTAGAGGTTCAACCAGTAATATATATAATATTTACATGTACATTTCCATGTACAGAAAAGAAAAAACCCTGCGATTGATTAGCAAATCTATCTATTCGACAATTAAGTTCATGTACCTGTCTATTACTTCAGCGCCAACATATGTGCCATCAACTGCACAGGTTAAATTTCAAAATTTGATATGGGAAGATGTGGATGGGATTAACTATCCTCGACTGGTGTTCAAGTGTGAATTCCCGTTATCGGATGATACAAATTTATGGTACGGTGTAACATGGAGGGTAGACACTACAAAAATTACAGAAATGTTTGTCAAGAACTCAAACTTGATGGCTGCCTACCTTAATGAAACAGACCTGACTGACTTGGGCTATCGGCATGGCATCTCGGTTAGTTTTTTTTTCGGTTGGTTTCTATTTATTTTTAAAAAAATAACTGGATTATTTAATTGAACAGTATTGTATTGTAACGTTAATTGGATAATATTTCAAGCAGTAATTAATTCAAAATCCCATGCTCATTAAAATATAATTTTTGACGTTCGTATAATTCATAAAGTCAAAAATATAAGTAAACAAAGAATACATCTGCTGTTAGCATTAGAGGCTTGCCTTGTCGAACGTTATATGGTTGTGAGTTTTGTTTATCCTAGCTTGTTAACATCAAGTTCATATCTATAAATTTTCTGTTGCAGATATTTTGTGATGTGCATGCAAGATTTGCATTGGACGGAAGACCCGGAAATGCTGTTGCAAGTCAGCCTTTCTTTGCCGGAATCAAAGTATGCATGATACTAGACAGACTTCAAAACCTGAAATTAAATCTGCACTTTACCCTTGTTAATTGACATATTGTAACTGCATTTAAAACATGTATATTTATTCTTATTACTTAAGCATTGATTCTATATGTTTCCAGTTCACTGCAAAACAACCTGAATGAAAAGTGTGCACACTGTGTAATTCGCGAAGCGAATTACGCAACAGTGTGCATTGTGTTCATTCAGGTCATTTCGATGTGAATCGGAAAAGTATAGAATCAATGCTTATTATTAAATTTGGTTATAACTTCGTCAATTCTTGAATCATTTGTCTCTGTATCTTTTATTTACATCATACAAAAAAGCAAGTAGTTGCGTATTAATTACGTCATTATGACAACCTCCAACATCATTGCAATCAGTCTGCATCATGTAATACACAATCTTAATGGGCGTGACTTAATTAGCGTGCAGGTCATTGAAGTATAAATTGAATGTTTCTGCATTGGTGATCAATGAAATTCTCAGAAATTTATAAAATTTGATTATATGTACATGAACATTTACATCCTTTCATTTAAGCATGTGACCGGAAGTAGGTATTCATATCACTTAACACACATGTGTTTTATCATCGAATGTTCAGGTGAAAAACTGACTGTGTTACATATGCATGTACAAAATTTAGCTAATTCCACGAAAGGCACAAGGAGGAATTGATTCGCAGGAGAACACAAATATCTATAATTAATGATATTTTCTTATCATACAAATCTCTCAACCTTATGTTTTAAACATTTTCGTAATTTTTTAAATACCCTTAATAAATCCATTTTATTTTAAGCTACGAATTTGTTAAATCCGTTTGAATTGTTGAATACTACATTTATATATATATACACTGTTTTTTCATACAATAATTATCTAAGTCGTTGTATTTCAAAATTTTGCGAATATTATTACATCAACTGCACTAGACAGCGAGGCCTAGCGGCAAAGCTATTTATAAGCTGTTTTAGGTATTTGACGTGTTTATCGAGAAGATTTACACCGTAATGTGTCCTTTCCTTGTACAGTTGTAGCGAAAACAGAGGAAAGTCTGTTTATAATGTTGATATATGTAATCACATTTCCTTTTTACATTTGTCAGTGTATCTGATGCTTCAATTTTCAATTTCCTGAACACATCCGCCATTTACTTTTGTTCATCACTGATAATTATAAAGGGTGACTTACCTATCATATTTTTTATGACAAATTTAACGATTAAAATGTCAATATCAATAACGTTCTCTCCTTGTGAAGAATTTCTCATTCAATTTTTCCTGTATTTTTACACAGGAATTATTTTGGCACTGTCAGAGACATACATGTGTCTTTGATAAGGCTTCCTTTCCTAAGATTGGTTTATGCTGAAACCAAGCGACTCACTTATGACCTTTCCACACGAAAAGAGACTGTGTTGCGCTGATTTGCTGCTACGCAAGCGTAATGACGAGTTACTCGAAATCCCCTCTAATGCATGGTTGTAGTGTAAGCTTGATGCATATTTTTCATTCACAGTTTAAAGTACAACTTTTATAATTGAAATCATTGTAGGTACACAACCAATCAATGAGCATACCGGAAAGTCGAGAGGGGCAGTTAACGTTCGAGCCGACTGTTCCATTTGCCTGTGTCGGAGGGTCAGGAAACTGTGAACTACAGGTTCAAATGCTGAATCCTTCGTCTGTCGGACAGTGTGGCCAAGGGACCGTCGTAACGAAGAGTGAGAAATGTAGGACTCTTATTCATGGAATCGACACTTACCCGGATCCGAGTTGGACTTCATCATATTCCATGGAAATACTGCACAGTCAACCAAGCGATTACGATCGCAAAACTTATTACACCATTCCTTTGACTACGAATACTGTCAACCACATATTTTGGAATGGCACCAGACTGCCTGACATAACAGTAAGTAGTACAAATAGAATCCCGAGTATCCAATTATTGGGACAAAAATCTAAAATATTTTTGTAGTCTCAAGTAATAAGGAAAATGAATATGTTCCCCATTTTCTCTCGACAGAGAAACTCGACATGAAATTAATATGTAAAACCAGTCAAACATTGTTTTAGGATGCATTGCTGAGACAGATCAAGATCGACCAAACGTGTCTATGAGGCAACTCAACTTCATATGTACTCTTAGGTGTTTGACAGACTGTGTAATTCTTTCAACATTGTATTGCATTGAATCTTATAAAGTCCCTGTGTCAATCACGACTTACTTACAATATATGCATATATAGCACGCCAAAATCACATTAATGAGTTAATCCAAGTTTTTCTCTAGTTAATCCTAGATTTCCTCAGTTAATCCTAGTATTCCTCCAGTTAATGTGGGTTACGAGTTTAACCAACCTTTTCTCCAGTTAATCATAGTTTTTCTCGTCACCCACATTAACTGGAGAAAAAAGGGTGCAAGATCTGACCTGTACATACATGTATAAGGACAATTCAGTTGATATATAAAATATCAAGCTCTTGGAAGCTTTTTAACAATTCATATAAATGGAATAGCCTATGTTATGTCGAATGATGTTGGGCTTTTTGCTTACGATACATGCTTCTTGTATTTTGATAGGTTAACATAGTATATGATAACAGCGTCTGGAGAGGCTCACAATGCTATGCGAACATTGATCCGCATATGAAGACTTTTGATGGCAGGTAAACAAATTCATTGAGTTTTTGATAATTTGATTGGTAAGTAATAAACTATCGATTAACTTAATGAGTAAGTGTTTGTCAGACTTATTATTTTGCCATATGTTTCATAAACTTAAATATTTCGTCTTTTATTTTCTTACAGGCGGTTTGAACAGCAAAATCCAGGGAAATATGTGCTGTACCTTAATGCCGAGG
Source organism: Pinna nobilis (assembly GCA_016161895.1). NCBI lineage: Eukaryota > Metazoa > Mollusca > Bivalvia > Pterioida > Pinnidae > Pinna > Pinna nobilis. The sequence goes on from JACSZP010034200.1 coordinate 5,156, forward strand.
CTAACCAGCAGGTATCTTTTATATTGATTCACATCTATGATTTATAAAAAAAGTAAAGAGTCCAAGCCATGCTAGGGTTGTCGTCCCTGTCATTCGAATGAGACTGTGTATATCGAGGTCCCGTGTCAGTAGCTGTTGGTCGTAAGTGCCGAGCATAGGCAAACTTTGTCGCCCCTCACCGGCACGTATCCGTATAGGTGAAATATTCTTGAACGGGACTGGAAACAATACAACTAACCAATCAAAACTTGTGCAGATGCAGTGGTAGAAATTTCAGTGCCCTGAATTGGTAGTTTGATTTGCCAAATTATCCAACAAATAAATCAATATCGCATGTATGTATGAACATGCATTTATGTATGCATATATGCATTTTATTTTTTTACACGATTCTTTTAAGTACGATATAAAAATCGCAAATGCAGATGAATTACATTTTTATCATTATTATCAATATTATTATTATTATTATTATTATTATTATTATTATTATTAGTAGTAGTAGTAGTAGTAGTAGTAGTAGTATCATAAATATTTTTATAATTTTGTTTTTTCAATTATTATTATTATTAGGGTCATCCGACAACGACAACTGTCGGATGACCCTCTTATTATTGAGATTAATATTATTAGGGTCATCCGACCGTCAGGTCAAGGTCACAGAGCAAATTGAAATTTCTGAAGATTCATTTGGAGCTAAATATCTCAGAAACAATGAGACTTTTAAATATACCGTTACTGTTTAGAAGTTGTAGAGAATTTTATGTTTTACCCCTGTGTGAAATGTCACAGAGCAAATTGTAATTTCTGAAGATTTCTTTGAAGCCCATTATCTCAGAAACGATGAAACTCTTAATATACCATTACATTTTAGAAGTTGTAGAGAATGTCAAGTTCTACACCTGTGTGTAATTTCAAGGTCATCCGCTCAAAGGTCAAGATCACAGACGAAAATAACATTTCAGAGGATTCATTTGAAGCCAAATATCTTGGAAACTGTGATATTTTAACTATACCGTTACTGTTAAGAAGTTGTAGAGGATGTCAAGTTCTACCCCTGTGTGAAATTTCAAGGTCATCCGATCAAAGGTCAAGGTCACAGAAGAAATTGAATTTTCTGAAGATTTCTTTGAAGCCCAATATCTCAAAAAACGGTTAGGATTCTAATATACCATAAGTGTTAAGAAGTAGGAAATGTCAAGTTCTAACCCTATGTGAAATTTCAAGGTCACAGAGCATACTGAAATTTCTGAAGATTTCTTTGAAGCGAAATATCTCGGATTATTCGATAAAATGTCAATAACATTTTTAAAATTAAAGTTCAGATTTAAGGTCAGAGGTCATTTCATTATGTCTGCTGGGTAGATCATTTCTGAAATCAAAGCTCTTTGTAATGTGCTGAGTTTCAAGCCTCATCTGAAGCTGAAATCGAAGCTGTTTTCAGGCTCAGTCGGCGGACCCCCTTTCTACTTTAGCAGAAAACTTCAACTCTAGTTATCATTATTATTATTATTATTATTATTATTATTATTTTTACTATGATTTTATATGTATGCCCCCGAGATCGAAGATCGGGGGGATATTGTTTTTGGTCTATCTATCTGTTTGTCTATCTGTTTGTCTGTCTGTCTGTCTGTTTGTTTTCACACATGGTTTCCATCAGGTAACTCAAACACTTTTCATCAGATTTGAACAAAATTTGGTGTAAGGCTTAATATCAGTAAGATCTTGAAAGAGTTCCATAATGACCGAAATCCGTCAATATTCGCCAGAGTTACTGGACTTTAAAAACATATCATTTTTCCATTTCAGTCAAATAACTTGAGATGTTTTCATCAGATTTTAACAAAATTTAGTGTATTGCTTTATATCAACAAGATCTCGGATGAGTTCGATAATGACTGAAACACGTCAATATTCGTCAGAGTTACGGGCTTTAAATTCGTAAAAATTGGTCATTTTTCCATTTCAGTCAAATAACTTGAGATTTTTTTTTATCAGATTTGAACAAAATTTAGTTTATTGGTTTATATCAACAAGATCTCGGATGAGTTCGATAATGACCGAAATCTGTTAATATTCGCTAGTAACGGGACTTTAAAATCGTAAAAATAGGTCATTTTTCCATTTCCGTCAAATGGCTTGAGATATTTTTATTTGATTTGAACAAAATTTTGTGAATTGCTTTATGCTCATAAGATCTCAGATGAGTTCGATGATGTCTAAAATCAGCTATTATTTGACGGAGTTATGGGACTTTAAAATCATCTGAATAAGTAATTTCTCAATTTCTGTCAAATAGCTTGAGAAGTTTTCATCAGATTAGAACAGAATTGGATGTTTGCTTTATACTAATAAGATCTCAGATGAGTTCAATGGTGACTGAAATCTGTAAATTTGTGTCAAAGTTATGGAACTTTCAAATCTTCAAGAAAGGTTATTTCTCGGTTTTCTCTGTTAAATGACTAATACACTTACATTGCTTTCATATTTGACACATGTATCCCTAATGACAAGACATTTAAAAAATGCCATTTATTTGATTGTCTTAGCCTTCACGAATGGCTTATCACTCGGGGGCATAGTGTTTCTCAAACACATCTTGTTTCTATTATTATTATGATAATATTAATAATAATTATTATTATCATTGTTATTAATATTAAAATTTTTATTATTATAATTATTATTATTACTATTATTATTATAATTATTTTTATTATTATTATTATTATTATTATTATTATTATTGAAAAGGTACAATATGAAAACCATGCCTGTTGGGTTAATGGAGCTGCTCCATACTGTGTCTGTAGTGTTGCAGTTCAAGCCGGGTGAAATGTATTCCTGATAGACATCTGCGACGGGAATCGTATAATAGATTTTCAGCTGTGTGAGGAATCAACATTGACGGTGAAATCTGATGGATCTTCGTATTACAAGGTTAGATATTATTCTAAGGAGATTTTATAGCTGATAACCTCCAATTCAGTTGTGCCTTACCTCCAAATGCAATGTACAAACAAATGTATCGTTGTATACCAAAGTTAAACCTAAAAAAGAACAAAAGTATATAATATACAAATATGACACAAATACCGGAAAAAGACCGTAGTGTGAAAAAAGTGTGTAACCCCGAACGAGATGTCAGCAGGTGTCTGGGAAAAGTCAGTATCAGCATACCATATCAGTAGCAAATGCAGCCCAGCCTTTATTTTAGAAAACCTTGATTTAAGAACAATTGCCCGCCTCTAATGTACCATTTTCTTGTTTCTCATGTCACAACTAGTTGTATAGTAATTTGGGGACCCCTGGGAGTCTTTTCCAACCCGTTATCATATAAACCTAGAATAATTTCTACAGCATTTATGATGTCTATTTCGAGGTCTTATAATATCTTACTCATCACGTTAAGACAAGTTGAAATGATCTTTTCCTACCAATTATTTCAGATATTTTTAATTAATCTCAGAGAATCTGTTGAGATGTCCAACCCATAGTCATATTTCTTCTTACTCATCATGATTAAACAAGTTGAATCGTTATATTTAAAAAGTTCCTGTTCTCAATCACTTAATTCATAAATCTTCAACGATCTCAGCAACTGTTGAGCTCAGAGATTTTCAATTATCTCAGCTAATCTTTTGAGATTCCCTACCAAAAGCCATATTTTTAGCTCACCTGAACCGTCTGTCCGTCTGTAAACATTGAATATTTTCGACCTCAGCTTAAGAACCACTGGGCCAATTTCAACCAAACCTGCCACAAAGCATCTTTGTGTGAAGGGTTTTCAAGTTTTAAAATGAAGGACCAGGCCCTTATCAAAGAGGAGATAATTGAGAAACATAAAAGATTGGGAAGGTGTCTTTAAAAATCGTCTTCTCTATAATCCCGCCACCATAAATCAAAAACACATGTAGCCACGATAGGGGCCCAATGTTTAACATAGGTTTATATAGGAAAATACCTTTATTAATTTTCTTCTCAAGAACAGTTAGTGTACAATTTATCAATTAATATGGGAGCATCATTATATGGTGTAGATTCAAGTTTGTTAAAATGGTGGCTGCTGGGGTCAAGATGGGACCATATTATGACCAAATGTTTATCATGGGTTTATATGTAGGAAATATCTTTTAAAAAAAATGTCCTCAAGAACAGCAAGGGTTACATTTATCAAATTAACATGGGAACATCATACTATAGTGTAAATTCGAGTTTGCTCAAATGGTTACGTCCAAAGGTCAAGATGGGGCCACAATAGGGGTCAACAGTTAAACATAGGTTTAAATAGGAAATAATCTTTAACAATTTTCTTCTCGATAACAGTTAGTGTACAATTTATCAAATTGATATGGGAGCATCATTATATGGTGTCGATTCAAGTTTGTTTAAATGGTAGCGTTCGGGGTCAAGATGGGGCCACAATAGAGGCTCAATGTTAAACATAGATTTGTATAGTAAAAAACTCCTCAAGAACAGTTAGCAAATAATATATGAAACTTCTATTATAGCATCATTATATAGTGTAGATTCAAGTTCATTCAAATGGTAACGTCCGGGGTCAAGATTGGGCCACAATAGGGACCAAAAGTTTAAAACAGGTTAAAATTGGAAAATATATTTAAAAAAAAAAAAGAATTATTCTCATGAATAGCAGGTTTTCAATTTATCAAATTAATATTGTAGAATAATGCTATAGTGTAGATTCAAGTTTGTATAAATGATGGCCACTGGGGTCAAGATGGGGCCACAATAGGGGAATGAAGCTTAACAAATGAGAGGTTCATCTTTGTCCTTACCTTTCAATACTGACACGTACATTCTAAATCCAAAACATCCGCTTCTCTATGAAATGTTCAGGTGAGCGATGTTGCCCAATAGGCCTCTTGTTTCATACTCATCATGATAAGACAAGTTGAATCGTGATATTTTAAAAGTTCCTAAGTTCCCTTATTTCAGGAATCGTCAACGATCTTAAAACCTGTTGAGGTTCCTATCCCTTTATCATATATATATATATATTTATATATATCTTACTGACGACTGAAATCTTGAAATGCAATTGGTTATTTTTTATCACGTGAGAACATTGAATATTCAATACCGCTCCGTGATTTTTCTAATATGGGGTTGCGTGGTTTTTTATTGGGTTGATGCGAGAATTATCTCCCGTTGTTGGCACAGTTTCTGATGACAAACAAAGATGGCGTCGAACGGAAGCAGACGCCGGTTCGTTAATACATCGGATACAAATTTTCTAATAAAAGGATCAAATAGAATGCCGAACATACACTGAAAACAATCCAAAAGTCTGCTACCGTATTTCCCAACTACCTGCGAGGAACAAAAAGCAGGACACTTGCTTTAAAGGTAGGAATCATGATATGATCAAGTCCAACTGATCGAACCGCTTGACAAACTCTTCGCTTCGCTCTCGCCCCATATGGAAATTACTAACCACGTATATATCATATTCGATCAACTGCACACGATGTAACACACACA
>JACSZP010034207.1:0-12531 GCA_016161895.1 Pinna nobilis
GGGGGGGGCTATAGTTTTTTATATTTTGCAGGATGTTCATGGACATTAATTGAATGAATTTTACAGGAAACATTTAACCTAGACCCCCTTCCAAATCAGCATACAGATGTATCAAGGGTGGGGCAGGTGAACCTCAGGGGCACCACTCTTTGATATTCTTCTTCTCCAGAATTGTTGCATGCATTGGAAAACTACATAACTGCATCTGACTGACTTGACTGAGTTATTTTTCTTTTTCCATACTTACTGTGTAAAGTGAAGATGCTCACACGACACAGATGGGGCATCATATGTTTCATACAGACACTCATTTCTAGTCATTTGAGAACTTGGATATTATACATAATCATTGCCTCTCTGTTTTCAGGTAATACATGTTTCCTCAATAGCATCATGCAGGTGCTCCGGTACACTCCAGGATTTCTGTACAGATTAGAGGACCTGTTTCAACAAATAATCCAGATAGAGAAACTAAAAAAACAAGTGCAAGCTGAAAAAGAGGTACAGTCTGGTATTAGGTATTATATAGTAACATGATTTGTCAATAGCTGTAAACTGTCGGAAGATTGGGGCACACAGATGATGTCATTTAGTCATTTGTATATCAACACAAAGACATAAAGCTGAGGTGTATATCTCTTAAGATTGTGGACGTCTAGATTTGGAAAAAAATGACCAATGCTGATATGATGTATTTTGGCACCAAATTTACTAGTTACCTAGTTATGTCTCCTCTTCTTCGAGGAAGAAGACGCATCAAGACGATGTGTCATGAACAAAAATTTTAGGGATCGGCCCTTCCATTGCAGAGTTATTGCCCTTTGTTAAAAAATACTGTCCAGAGCATAACTACCTATGTAATAAAGATAGAATGATGAAACTTAGTATATATGGTAATGACATCAAGACAATGTGTAATGAATAAAAGATTTAGGGATCAGTCCTTTAATTGCAGTGTTATTCCCCTTTGTTTAAAAATTACTTTCTGGAGTATAACTATTTATGTATTGGAGATAGAATGATATTTGGTATACATGGTCATGACAATAATTTGATGTGTCATGAATAAAATTTTAGGGATCGGCCCTTCCATTGCAGAGTTATTGCCGTTTGTTAAAAATACTGTCCAGAGCATAACTACCTATGTAATAATGATAGAATGATGAAACTTAGTATATATGGTAATGACATCAAGAAGATGTGTCATGAGCAAAACTTTTAGGGATTGGCTCTTTAATTGCAGAGTTATTGCCCTTTGTTAAATTTTTTTTTCTTGAGTATTACTTTATGTATTTGAGATAGAATGGTAATATTTTGTAAACATAGTAATGACATCAATACGATGTGGCATGAACAAAATGATGGGGATCGGCCCTTTAATTGCAAAGTTAATGCCCGTTGTTAAAAAATACTGTCCAGAGCATTACTACCTATGTATTAAAGATAGGATGATGAAAGTATATATGGTAATGACATCAAGACGATGTGGCATAAAAAAAAATTAGGGACCACCCTCTAATTGCAGAGTTATTGCTCTTTGTTAAAAAGTTACTCTAGAGCATAACTATATGTATTTGAGATAGAGTGATAATATTTGGTATAGGCTACATAGTTATGATGTTAAGAGGATGTGTCATGAACAAAATTATAGGGATCGTCTCTTTAATTGCAGAGTTATTGCACTTTGTTAAAAAATTACTTTCTGGAGCATAACTATGTGTATTTGAGACAGAATTATTATATGTGGTATACTTGGTTATGATGTCAAGAGGTTATGTCATGAAAAAAGATTTTAAGGATCGGCCCTTTAATTGCAGAGTTATTGCCCTTTGTTAAAAAAATGACTGTCTACAACAAAACTTTCTATGCAATTAAGATGAAATGATGAAGCTTGCTATAAATGATTTTGACATCAATACGATTTGTCATGAAAAAAAATTATAAGGATTGACCCTTTGATTATTTAGCTTATACGTCAATCTGAATAAACATCAATTTATACAATATTTCTCTAGAACTAAACATTGTAAAAGACACCACATTGCTCTTTCATTTTGTAGAAGGGGAGACATTTGATTAAGTTGTGCTAAGTCAAAACAATTTCTTGTTTACACTTCAAAATTACTAAAAATAGAAGTTTTCACAATCAAAATATTCTGCTCCTACGCAATTCAGCTCCCATTAATCACATTGTATTTAATTAGGTAAAATCAGATTTATTTTTATTCATTGGGTCCCTGTAAGGGTAAATACACAGAGAAGATCAAAAACATAAGATGTCCATCGCTAAAGACGATGCTGTAGCAGGGATATAGATTGATAATCATTTATGTGTTATGACAAGAAAAGTAAAGTCAGAATCTGTGGTAATGCAGTGCTGATATACCAAACTTTTTTTGTGAGAATGCCAACGATATTGGAAATTGTTGTCTAGTCTGACCAGCTTGAGCTTCGTGTATTGCTGCAACATACCTCATTGGTTTCAAGATACTCATCATACTGCTCTGCCTGTTAACAAAGTTTTAGGATATAAATATTCTTATTTTGTTATGTTAGAACCAGCTGTAAAGAAAACTCTCTGAAATGTAGACCTCTGTTTAAAGATGTACAGTAGACTCGGTCTATAACGAATCAGCCTAAAGCGAATTCAGTCCTACAACAAAGAGGAATAAAATCTTCGAAAAGAATAAGTACCTATCTATTTGTGAGTAAATTCTGATGCTTAAAATGAAGGATGCCTTTAATGAAGTCAAAAGTCAATCCCCTTTGAATTTGTTATAGACCATCACTGTAGGTGTATGTTCTTGACCTAAGAAGTAGAAATTTGAAAATTTAGAATGATTATCTATGAAGTTTCTGCTATGTAATTTGAAGAAAAAAATCATAAGTCTAAAAAGAGCCAGTGGCAGTTCTTGATGTGTAGATATGACCAGTTTGTACCAAATCAATCACTATGTGTTAAATGTTATCAATAGGAATTGATTAAGCCTATCAGTTCACTTGGATTGTTGTCGTATATTTTATGTGTTGTATAGTTGAAAGTACAATGAATTTAAGGGCACTGGGAGGAAGGAGAGTCTATATTGGACTTCTGAGACATAGAAACATACACAGTAGAACTTTAGGCCAAGCCAAAGGTCCTTGTTTTGACATGCTTCCGTAGAAGTCCTACTCAGTCTAATAGGATATGCTATAGAGATAAGAAGTAAGCTCACTTCTCTGTCAGATAGACCCTACTTATGATGTGAGAAGTAGTATGACAGTGGAAATGACTTAACTGTTCCTGCATCAATTATATTATATACTACTACTCTTAAATGAAATTCAAAATCTGGGGCCATGCTTTTCTGTATTTCTAAACCGTATCTATGCCATCTTTTTGGCTCTTTAACACTTACATAGTTACAGAATATTCCTGTTTGGTTACTTCAGGAAACATAAGCTAACCATGATCTGGCCACATGTATTGACTCTGTGACTTTATTTTCAAGCTACCAATGTTCTCCACATCTGCTGGACTACACAGGTGTTTGACATTTATCGACTCTGTGACTTTATTTTCAAGCTACCGATGTTCTCCACATCTGTTGGACTACACAGGTGTGTGACATCTATTGACTCTGTGACTTTATTTTCAAGCTACCAATGTTCTCCACATCTGCTCGACTACAAGTGTGTGTGACGTCTATTGACTCTATGACTTTCTCATTAACAGGACCCAGGTTCATCAGATAACAATGATACTGTACAGACAATAGAACTGGTCAAACATATGTTTAGGGTAAGTAAACATTTTCTCCTGTACTTACATTTGAGTTTTCGCAGAGTTTGAATAGCTGTAGCTTGTGGTTTTAATTCTCAGCTGACTCCATTAAGTTTTTCTGACATCGGTAGACTGGATTACCTATCTCCAATGCTACATTTCTATTGACAGCTGTTAGTGTACATAGACCAGTATTCCTAAAGTTTTGTGCTTTGAGACCTGGATCTCAAAGGCCCTTTGTCCTTATGATAGTTATACATGTATGGTACGAGTTTCCAAAAAGCAGAACTTGTTGAAAAAAAAATCCATGAGGGGTATTTGTCCCATCAAGACAGCAGTAGTTTCTATTTGTTTTTGTTTAGGATATCAGTACTTAACACACACATCTTATACTAGTGTTGAAAATAGGAACTGAAAAGGGTACACAATTCCATGTGCCAAAGGGCACTCTGGACGCTTAAAGCAAACTTTGTTTTTAGGGGTCCTACACAATTATGTGTGCCTATACACTCACTACCATTTTTTAATTTATATCCTCCAAAGACTCTTTCAAAAAACCTTTTATTAAATGATAACAGAACACCATTTTTTAAAGAAAGAGAATGATTTCTATCTTGTTCAGTCTAGAGATCACATTTTTGTACAGAAAAGGGCATGGCACTGAGAAAAAAGACATGGCATGTCATTTCAGAAAAAGGGCATGATATGTCAGAAAAAGGGCATGTTGCAGCGCCATGCTATATTGCTCTAGATTCATCACTATATACTTATTGTATTTCAGTTTTACAGGAATATGGAGAGACAAGAAGACAAGCATTCTGATGTAGCTACAGCAGATGTTACTTCTATGGCTCTTAAACCTGATCGTATCCTCAGTGCAATAAGGTAAAATCACTCAGTGATAAACTTGTTTCTACTTTATCTGTCAAAATCAGAATTGTCCTATATGTTCACTTGACTTTTAGCGAAAAGAAATATATCACCAGCCTTCTCTGTACTCTTCCAAATGAGGACATTATCTATATAAGATAAGCCTTACTAATGCCCTTCTGTCTGAGGACATTATCTATACAAGATAAGCCTTACTAAGATCTTCAAACCCAGGACATCATCTATACAAGATAAGCCTTACTAATGCCCTTCTGACTGAGGACATTATCTATACAAGATCAGCAGTGCTCTAAGTAGCATTCCATTTTAGGTTGCCAAATGGCGACATAGATTTTTGGTGGCATTTTGAAAATTTTGGTTGCCATACAGGAGTAGTTTTCTTTTTTTTGGTAGTTTTTCCTTATTTCACATCTTGCACAATGAAAACATTGATGTAATGAAAAGGAAAGACTTATTTATTTTATCAATTAACCTTTTTATTCATTTCATAATTTCACTCAATTAGCCAAACATGGGATAGGGCCAGTGATTTTCCGTTTCAAATTTGCCTTGATTCCATTTCAAGATTTGTTGAATTCTTATTTTTTCTGGTTTCAGTAAATGAAGACTAAAATCATTATGTTCAGAAAAAAAAATGATACACTCTCATAATGGTACCTTCATTAGTCCGCGATACAATTTATGCATCTAACTTATGTTATCTATCTTCAGTTTGGGAAGCAAAAATAAACAAAATTCATACTTTGTGTGGAGCAAAAATCATCAAAATTCATACTTTGTGTGGAGCAAAAATAATCAAAATTCATACTTAGATAGTGTATATCAGAATTTTCATCACGTTTGTTGTTGTTACCGAAAACCGGCCCCAAATAGTATGTTCCAAAAACTTTTCGGTGTGGGTTTACGTAACAAAATCATATTATTTAATATAAACTACAACATGTTTGTTCAGTTATTCAAGAAAGCATAGCGAAAAATAATCTAATCAATCTATGAACATGATTTTCGTTTGAGATCACTTCAGATGCTAGGGCAAAGATATGACAATGGAATTCAGTAGCCCCGTCTTTTTTATCAGGTGCGCTGTAGGCTCGTCCAGCACAATGATGAGAGCTAAATACAATTAGCAGTGCAAATTAAGCTAAGGAAAATTGCAGATAAAGTAAGAAATGAAGCTTATAACATGGATATTATGAATAAGTTTGCAATTTTCTACAGCTTGTTAATTTTTTACAAGATTTTTCAGAAATGTAAATTCCCTTTTAGATTGCCGATTCCATGATTCCGTCCGCAATTCTGTGATCGCAGAAAATCACTGTCCTTAATGGAAATTTATTTTATCTTACGTGACATTATTTCCACGTGTCATAAAATTCAAACCATGAAAATTCTTGCAGACATTTAGTAGTTTACCTCGCCTCTGCTTCAGCTACTAAATATGCTATTCAGATATCAAAGACGATGTCACTCTTGCATCTGTTGGTTCTCAGTTATCAGAAAATGTGAACGAATCACTTGCCTTTGACATTTTCGTACGAGTAACCAGAGTTATTCTTGCTTTGAAGCAGCCATTGTTACTCAGACAGTTTGAAACAAAGATGAATAATTTTTACGGACAAAAATGGAATATACTATTGCAACAATGATAAACTCAGAGGACTCCCAAGAAAAACGGACTCAAATGAGGAGATTATGAAAATTCTGGCAAACAACGGATCTTACAGGCATTTGAGATTTGGTCGAAAATTCTCAAGTCTCCATGAATTTTGGTTGCACAATCAGAAATTTATTCACAAATGTGACCATTTTGGTTGCAACTTAGAGCACTCGTAAGCCTTACTGATGTCCTTCTAACTGAGGATATTATCTATACAAGATAAGCCTTATCTTTTCCTTTCTGAGGACATTATCTATACAAGATAAGCCTTATCTTTTCCTTTCTGAGGACATTATCTATACAAGATAAGCCTTATCTATTCCTTTCTGAGGACATCATCTATACAAGATAAGCCTTATCTTTTCCTTTCTGAGGACATTATCTATACAAGATAAGCCTTATCTTTTCCCTTCTGAGGACATTATCTATACAAGATAAGCCTTATCTATTCCTTTCTGAGGACATTATCTATACAAGATAAGCCTTATCTTTTCCTTTCTGAGGACATTATCTATACAAGATAAGCCTTATCTTTTCCCTTCTGAGGACATTATCTATACAAGATAAGCCTTATCTTTTCCTTTCTGAGGACATTATCTATACAAGATGAGCCTTACCTATTATCTTATGACTGTATAAATATGTCATATCAAGGATTTGTCTTGCTGGCAATCGGGACAATGTTGTGAATTGCTCTCCTATAGTGTTGTCTGGAAAGGTGTAGTCCCCTCTAGGAGAACGGTCCTCTCAGAAAAGGCCCATAATAGATGAATTATTTCAGGAAGTTTTGATATTAATCTCTTACAATTTGCTTTTTCACATTTACAGCTTTGGCAGTAGTCTCAAACTACATGTATTCTCCTATTTTACATTTACAGGGAAATTAACCCAATGTTTGAAGGACATCTCCAGCATGATGCACAGGAGCTCCTCAGATGTATTCTGTGCTACCTGCAGGATGCAGAAAAAGAGATTTACAAGATAAGGTCCTCCCTACCACCCAGAGTCCTCCCACAATCCTCTGGGCCACTCAATCCCATCATGCAGCGGTTTCTCTGTGCTGGTAAGGGACTATCTGCAAAAGGTGTATACAAACAGGAGAAGTGTGAGGGTAATGGTACACCAGCAGGAGAGGTAGTAGGAGCCAGTGAGAAGAGTGCTAAATCTGTCAATGTCTATCACAAGCCTGATATACTGGATCAGATAGAGCAGTGTGAGGCAGTGAAGTCACAGCATGCTGACAACATAACCGTCACTGTGGCTGACAGCAAAAACAAAGGGGGACCAAAGGTCAAAGGTGAACCATCAAATATAAAGTCACCACAGGACACTAGGGGTCGTAAAACAAAGGCATGTGGCAGCAAGGGTCGACCAAGGTCACAAGATGGAAGCGAGAGTAGTGACCTCAACTGTGACTCTGAGGTGAAGAACACTAAGTCTGAAAGGTCAAGGTCGTCGCGCAATGACACTGGTGATCACTGTCAAAATGACCGATCGGATGAACCAGATGGCACTGTGTCATCTAGTGTAAGACAACAGGCAGACCCTGAGAAAGAAGAAGAAAGTATTAGATCATTCAGGAAGCCCAGGGGTAGGAAATCTGTAGGGAGAGACAAGCAGAATAACAAGAATGACTCGGATAGTAATGCACAGAATCTGAAGCAGCTAGGGATACTCAACATGCTACAGAATCAGGCTAGGTGTAAGCGACTAGGTATGAGAGGTGCTCTGGTAAAGAAGGACCAACACAGTGCTCTTGGGAGTGTAGCTGATGTCATTTCTAGTGATGAGACTAGTCAGAATACGGCAGAAAGCAAAGAAAATGGTTCTATATCCATCTCTGCCTGTAAAAGTAATCATGTCACAAACACTAACTCACCTATCAGTTCTCCACGACAACCATATATCAAACTTGAGAAATGCGACCATGTTTGTGATAGTCCAAAGAAGTCAGTTAGTGCAGATTATGCTACCATGAAACTGTCACCCTTCAAAACAAAAACTCACACAGAGAGTCCAAGAAACAAGTCACTTTCTCCTCGAAAGTCAGAAAGTGTCGGTAAGGCAAGACACAAGCTAACTTTCTCTTGTGAAAATCAAGATTACAAAATGCCCAGTCAGGGGTCAACCATAGTGTCTCCCAAAAAACTCCTAAATACGAGTCCTGCCAAGTGTGGAAAAACAAATCAGAGGAAAAATCGTCATGACATTGTAGAGAAGCTGTTTATGGGTACAATGATGTTAAGAACTAAATGTTTAGAGTGTGAGTCATCTCGTGAGAGAATCGAGGAATTTCACGACATCAGTGTACCTGTCAGAAAGAAAACTTTAGAGGAAAGTGATGACGAGGAGGAGGAAGATGAAACAGGTAATTTGTTTTTGTATTCTGGTTAGGACACTGTTACAATAATGGCAGACCCCTAGATATGATCTCGCTGTTTTTTTGTTTGTTGTTTGTTTTTTTGCTTTACTCCACACTCGACAATCTTTCAGTCATATGGTGGCAGCTAGTTTCATTGGTGGAGGAGAGAGCCCAGTTACAAATGTACCCGGAAAGAGACCACTAGCCATCTGCAAGTAAACTGGCAAACTTTCTCACATAATCAGTTTAGGTTTCAGCAAGGCTCGAACCCGCACTGACTAGAGGTGAGAGACTGAGTGGTCTTAAGTGCAATGCTCTAATCATTCGGTCACAGGTGCCCTGATCTTTCTGTTAATATGTCTGTAGATTTGATATAAACATTTGTGTCCACTACATCTTGCGTTATTGGCCACCATTTTTAGATGTGTCTCATTCATTTTTGTGCCTAAACAATTAAGGTGTCATTCTTGAGGTTTTTCAGGGGACTTTGTTAAGGTAGAATGCAAATATTGACACATCACTGTCCTGGGGAGGTTCCTAGATCTTGGAGAGGGTTATTATCTCTGTTTTATATACTGAGGCTTGCCTAGTGTTGATGACTTAACATGTTCTCAGAATTGTACTTGAGGTATACCATTTTCATACATTGTAATGATCTTAACTTTGTAGTTGAAGTTATTACACCTGTGTCTGCATCAGCAAATGATGTTAAGTTTTATTTCTTATAACTGTTTGTTTTTGCTAAATATGCCACACTTAACAATCTTTCTGTCATATAATGGCGGCTAGTTTTTATTGGTGGAGGAGAGAACCCGGTTGCTAATGTACCCGGGAAGAGACCACCTGTTACAGCTAGGTTAATCAAGCTTGTACATGTATATGATACATGTAGATAGATACAGAACCAGGATGTAGTTTCAGATGCAGCCCAGATGTTTCCTGCATAAGTGGACTTTTTAAGTAGAATCTTGTGTCAATACAAGGGAAAGCCCAGTGAGGTGATCCTTGCAATCTTTTATTACTGAATGTTTTATTATACCCCCGTCAACAAAGTTGTAGGGGGTAATACTGGATTCACCATGTCTGTC
Organism: Pinna nobilis; assembly: GCA_016161895.1. Taxonomy (NCBI): domain Eukaryota; kingdom Metazoa; phylum Mollusca; class Bivalvia; order Pterioida; family Pinnidae; genus Pinna; species Pinna nobilis. The sequence continues at coordinate 9,762 of JACSZP010034207.1, forward strand.
CATCTGTCTGTTTATGTATTTCCGCACCATAACTCAAGTGCCTGTGGGTCTACAATGTTGATACTTCACACATGGGTTGCCCATGACTCAAGTAGGATCCCTATCGATTTTAGGGTCCAAAGGTCAAAGTCACATGACACTGTTTCTTGAAAATGATTTCTGCACAATAACTCAATACTTGTGGGTCTACAATGTTGATACATGTACTTCACACATGGGTTGCCCATGACTCAAGTAGGATCCTTATTTATTTTAGGGTCGGAAGGTCAAAGTCACATGACACTGTTTCTTGAAAATGATTTCTGCACCATATCTCAAGTACCTGTGAATCTACAATGTTGATACTTCACACATAGATTGCCCATGACTCAAGGAAGATCCCTATTGATTTTAGGGTCGGAAGGTCAAAGTCACATGACTGTTCCTTGAAAATGGTTTCTGCACCATATCTCAAGTACCTGTGAATCTACAATGTTAATACTTAACACATGTTGCCCATGACTCAAGGAGGATCCCTATTGATTTTTGGGTCGGAGGGTCAAAGGTCAAGGTCACATGACCCTGTTTCTTGAAAATGATTTCTGCACCATAACTCAAGTACCTGTGGGTCTACAATGTTGATTCTTCACACATGGGTTGCCCATGACTCAAGGAGGATCCCTATTGATTTTGGGTCGGAAGGTCAAAAGTCAAGGTCACATGACCCTGTTCCTTGAAAATGAATTCCGCACCATAACCCAAGTACCTGTGGGTCTACAATGTTGGTACTTCACAAATGCCTGTCTGTCTGTCTGTTTGCACATACGCCTGTCCGTCCGTCTGTCTGTCCATTTATTTCTGCACTGTAACTCAAGTACCTGTGGGTCTACTATGTCAATATTTCAAAGTTTTTAGAATGTTTTCATTAGTTCCCCATGACCTTAGGATGGTCTTTATTTATTGAAATGTTATTACATGTAGTCATGTTATTACATGTAATCCATTTTCCAACTTTGCTGCTATGGGGGGTATAAGTCTTATTTGGAGAGCTCTAGTTTTGACACAGTTCCTTGTTACGATCATATCATTCCTTCACTTCCTGACCTACATTTGTGATGCCTCTTGTTTCAGATCAGGATGGAGACTCCTGTCTTAAGAAGCTGATGGAGGCCTTTACAGAGGTGGAGAGACTGAGGGATGACAACAAGTACTTTTGTGATAACTGTATCCGCTATGTGGAGGCAGAGAGATCTCTCCATTATGAAGTATTACCAGATATTCTGTCCCTTCATCTCAAACGCTTCTCGGCAACCTCAGGGTATGTTTTTTCTGAGTGTACAGAATTGCCTTGTTTTAATTTAACAGTTCCCTACCTGTGGACCCAGGATGAGAGTGTGTAGTATGAGCCCTTCTTGAGTGAGATGCTAAGCAGTAATAAAACAACCACAGTAAGAACCCCAGAGTACTGGTCTCAAGATCAGGGCTGGGCACCATAAAACTTAGGAATTTACTTAAGTCTGAAAATCTTCTCAAATCCAGCAAATCCTGAATTTTGATTAGTTGGGAAACATGATTCATGGACATAGTAAATTCTCAGGTTTTATGGTGCTATAATGTCTGCAGTTTGAGTTTAAACTGAGATCACTTATCACAGTAAGTGTTGACATGTTAAAGAAAGTCAAAACTGCTTATGTTTTTATGCTATAAAATTGCTTGGGCATAAAGTGGTACCTATGGTTCATCTTCAGTTTATGATCATCATCTCAGTCATAAATAGATATTTCGATTGAAATTGTTTGTAGATCTAAAAGGGGTATACTCTGGTCACATTGGTCAACATTTTTTTCTTTTTTCTAGCTCACCTGAGCCAAAGGCTGAAGTGAGCTACAGTCATGGTGCACTGTCTGTCGTCCATCCGTTTGTCATTTGTCCTTTTACTATTGACTTATAACCACTACAGTGATTATGATGAAAATTGGCAGGATTGATGCACTCAAGGTTCCCAACAAATGTTGGTTTTTTTTTGTTTGTTTTGTTCTTTTTTCTTTTTTTTTTGACTATCTCATTTTTGGACATTTACAGCTAATGTCTTTGATCAGCTGAGCAATATAGGTTCATTTTGGCCTCTCATCATTTCACTTTGGTATGATTTCACTGTTATTAACTTTCACTTGTTATCCTTTCACTGTTGCAACACTTCACTTGTCATCATTTCATTGTTTTATCACTTCACTTGTTATCATTGCACTGTTTTATATCTTCACTTGTTATCATGCACTGTTTTATCTCTTCACTTGTTATCATTGCACTTTTTATCACTTCACTTGTTATCATTGCACTGTTTTATCACTTCACTTGTTATCATTGCACTGTTTTATCACTTCACTTGTTATCATTGCACTGTTTTATCACTTCACTTGTTTTCTTTCACTGTTTATCACTTCACTTGTTATCATTGCACTGTTTTATCTCTTCACTTGTTATTATTGCACTTTTTATCATTTCACTTGTTATCATTGCACTGTTTTATCATTTCACTTGTTTTCATTGCACTGTTTTTCTCTTCACTTGTTATCATTGCACTGTTTTATCTCTTCACTTGTTATCATTGCACTGTTTTATCACTTGTTATCATTGCACTGTTTTATCACTTCACTTGTTTTCATTGCACTGTTTTATTCTCTTCACTTGTTATCATTGCACTGATTTATCACTTCACTTGTTTTCTTTCACTGTTTTATCTCTTCACTTGTTATCATTGCACTGTTTTATCACTTCACTTGTTATCATT